>CAUYQU010074690.1:0-23160 GCA_963574635.1 Cheracebus regulus
ATGCGAGTGAACTAATATAGACCTAGAAAAAAATCTACCATAAGAAAAAAGATAGCTTTGATATGTCTTTGGCTTGACTCTAGAGAGAGAAGAGAGAAGTATAAAAAGGATTAAAGTATCCCATTAAAATCCCTATGCAGAAGCTCTTAAAACACAGAGGTATGGGGCTTAAACTAATACTGATTGTGTGACATACAAAATCCTAAACTAAAATTTAGCAGAAGCAAAAGCAAATTATTTCTGGAGGACCACAGTTTATACAAACACCCAAAAGAATTTCCATAAATCTGTAATAAAGTTTACAACACACAAGAGCTCAAAAACTCACTGAGCACAGGAGGGAACAAACCACCATGAACAAGTCAGAGAAACAACAAGCAGATTATTTGATCTATAAAAACTGTAGATAATGGAATGATTGAACACAAAATACAAAATCAGTATGTTTTACATTTGTAGAAATAAAATACCATGTTGAGTGTGTGGTAAAAGAACATAAAGCTATGAAAACTGATCAGATATATTTGAAAAAGGACCAAATCGAACTTTTAGAAATGTAAAATATGACCACTTCCATTAAAAAGTCAATGGACAGAAGAAACAGAAGATCAGTAAAGAAGGTATATGCAAAAGAGATTTGAGAAATTACAGAGTATGTAGCCCATAGAAAAAGGGATGTAAACTATGAAAGAGGAGCAAAAGGGCATGGAGGACAGGGTGAAAAGAACTGCAAACACAATTGAGTTTCCAAGAAGAGAGAATAGAATGGAGAACAGATGACATTAGAAGAGGCAATGGGTGAAAATTTCCTAGCAATGATCAAAAAACACCCAGTTAGAAAACCCAATGAATCTCAAGCACAATAAATAAAAAGATATCCAAACGTAGGCATAAAAATAAAATTACAGAATACTAAAGACAAAATCAAAAACTTTCGGAGCAGCCAGAGAGAAAAAAATGATTAAAGTACTATAATTAGACCAACAGCAGACTGCCTTAGTTTTTTTATTGCTGCAGTGACAAATCATCACAAATTTAGTGGCTTAAAAAATGTACAGTTATTCATACAGTCTTGGAGGTCAGAAGTCCAAAATGAATCTTACAGCACCAAAATCAAGGTGTCAGCAGAGCTGGCTCCTTCCATAGATTCTGAAGGAAAACCGGTTCCTTGCCACTTTCAGCTTCTAAAGGCTGCCAGCACTCCACATCTCCATCATCACATTTACTACTACTGACTCTAATCCTATTACCTATCTCTTATGCTGACTCTTGTGTTTATTGGGTATATGAGAATAAGCCAGGAAAATCTCCACATTTTGAGATCCTTAACTTAATCACATCTGTAAAGTCTCTTTTACTATGTAAGGTAACATATTTACAAGTTCCAGGGATTAGAATGAGGACATTTTGAGAAGGCCATTATTCGACTTTCCATAGTAACCTCAGAAAACCAAATACAGTGATTTGATATGTTAAAAATACTGATACCTGGACTTCTGTATCTGGTGAAGCCACTTTTTAAGAAATGAGATAAAATAAACACATTTCAGAGCAATTAAAATAGCACTAGGAAATTAAATTGCTTCTATGATTCACCAAAGGAACTCCTAAAGGATAAACTTCAGAAGAAAAGAATTATTCCAGAAAAAAGGCATGACTACAGAAATAATGAAAAGCAAAGGAATCACTAAAGCATGGGCAGATTTAAACAAACGCTGGCTGAAAAAAACACAATAATAAATCATGAGAAAAATCAGAAAATATCCCCAAATAAAAATTTTAAAAATATCAAAACTTACAAAATGCAGCAAAAGCAGTGCCAAGAGGAAAATTTACAGCTGTAAAGCTTTGCATTAGAAAAGAAAAAACATGGCAAATCAATAACCTAAACTTACACTTTAAAAAACTAGAAAAAGAAAACAATCTAAAACCAAAGTTAGCAGAAGGAAATAAATAATAAATATTAGAGCAGAAATAAACAAAATAGAGATACAAAAACAGTAGAGGAAATTTTAAAAACTAAGATTTGCTTCTTCAAAAAGATCAACAAAATTGGTAAGTCTTTAGCTAGATTGAATAAGAAAAAAGAGGAAAGACAACAAAAATTAGAAACAAAATGGGGTACATGACTGGAAATTTTATGAAAAATAAAATAATTATAAGAGAAAATTATGAACAATTGTACACCAACAAATTGAATAACGTAGATGAAATGGTTAAGTTCCTAGAAGTACACATCCTACCAAGACTGAATCATGAAGAAATGGAAAACTTGAATAACAAAAACTTCTCAACAAAGAAAAGCCCAGGATTCATTGACTTTACTGATCAATTTTGCTAAAAATTTAAAGAAGAATTGATGCCAGTCCTCCTCAAACTTTTCTAAAAAACTAAGGGGAGGGAACACTTCTAAATGCCTTCTATGAGGCCAGCATTACACTGATACCAAAGCCAGACAAAGACAATGCAAGAAAAGAAAACCTAGGACCAATGTCCCTGATGGAATATTGATGCAAAAATCCTCAACAACGTACCAGCAAACTGAATTCAACAGTACATTAAAAGGCTGCTACACCACGACAAAGTGAAATTTCTTTCTGGATACAAGGAGGTTGTTTTTAGCACTTGTGGTCACTGGAGTATTGGAAGTCTTAGCTAGAACAATTAGACAAAAGAAATAAAAGGCATACAAAGTAGAAAGGAAAGAGTGAAAGTATCTCCATTTGCAGATGGCATGATTTTATAAATAAAGAACCCTAAGATTACACACACATATACATACCCTGTTAAAATTAACAATAAATTAATTAAGCAAAGTTTCAAGAAAAAAATCAACACAAAAAGTATAGTTCCATTTCTATATACTTATAATGAATCATCCAAAAAGAAAATCAAGAAAACAAATCAATTTACAATAGCATCAAAAACAATAAAATACTTGGAAATGAACCTAACCAAGGAGGAGAAAAATCTGAACACTAAGAACTACAAAATTTTCCTGAAATAAATGAAAGAAGGCACAAATAAATGGATACACATTCCATGTACATGGATTGAAATAATTAATATTGTTAAAAAGTCAATACCACCCCAAACAGCCTACTGGTTCAGTGGAATCTCTATCAAAATCCAAAGGATGTTTCTTCAGTAACAAAAAAATCCATCTTAACATTCATATGGAAAATCTTAAGTGACCCCAAATAGCCAAAACAATATTGAAAGAGAGCAAAGTTGGAGGTTTCACACTTTCTGATTTCAAAACTACCAAGCTACAGCCATCAAAACAGCATAGTACTGAAATAAAACCAGGCATATAGACAAATGGAATAGAACACAGAGCCCATAAATAAATCCTCACATATATGGTCAAATAATCTTTGACAAGTGTGCCAAAACCATTCAATGGGAAAACCTTTTGTTTCACCATTTGTTGAAATGAGGAAACATTTCAACACATGTTGCTGGGCAAGAGAAAGAAATTCGACACATACTTTATACCACATACAAAAATTAACAAAAAGTTCCCAAAGACCCAAGTATAAGACTTAAAACTGTAAAACCCTTAGAAGAATACACGGCATAGGCTGGGCATCATGGCTCATGCCTATGATCCCAGCATTTTGAGAGGCCAAGGCAGGCAGATCACTTGAGCTGAGGAGTTCAAGACCACCCTGAGCAACATGGCAAAATCCAGTCTCTACAAAAAAAAAAAAAAAAAAAATAGCCAGCTGTGGTGGCATACACCTGTAGTTCCAGCTACTCAGGAGGCTGAGATGGGAGGATTTCTTGCGCCCTAAGACAGAGGTTACAGTGAGTCAAGATTACACCACTGCATTCCAGCCTGAGTCATAGAGTAAGACCCTGTCTCAAAACAAAAACAAAGAAGAAGAAGAAGAAGAAAATGGATAAAAGGCTAAATGAAATTGGATTTAGCAACACTTTCTCAGACATGACACCAAAGACATAGGCAACAACAACAAAACAGATTCGACTTCACAAAAGTTTTTAAGATTTTATACATTAAAAGACAATTTCAATGGAGTAAAAAAACCATCCACATGATGGGAGAAAATATTTGCAAATTACATATCTGAGGTCAATATCCAGACTACATAGAGAACTCTCATATTAAAAAAACTCAACAATAACAAGAAAAACAAACAACCCATATCAAAAATGGTTAAAAGATTTGAATAGACATTTCTCCAAAGGAGATGCATAAATGCCCAGTAAGCACATGAAAAGATGTTTGATATCACTAGTCATTAGGGGAATACACATGAAAACTAAAATGAGATACCACCTCACATCCAGTGGTATGGTTCCTATTAAAAAAAACCGAAAAAAACCCAGAAAGTAACAGATAGTGACCAGAGTGTGGAGAAATTGGAACCTTCATTGGTGGGAATGTAAAATGATATAGCCACTATGGAAAACAGTATGACAGTTCTCAATTAAAACTAGAATTATCATATGATCCAGCAGTTCCACTTCTGGGTAAATACTCAAAAGAACTGAAAGCAGAATCTCAAAGATATTTGCACATCTATGTTCATCGCAGCATAATTCACAATAGTGAAAACATGAAAGTAATCGAAGGGTCCATCATGGATTGATGGATAAGCCAAATATGGTGCATACATACGATGGAACATTACTCAACCTTCAAAAGAAAGGAAATGCTAACATATACTACAACTACGACATGGATGAACCTTGAGAACATTATGCTAAGTGAAATAAGCCAGTCATAACAGACACAAGCTATGCAATTCCACTTATAAGAGATACTTTGGGCAGTCAAAATCATAGAGACAGAAAGTAGAATGGTCGTTGCCTGATAGTGGGAGGAGATAATAGAGTTGCAGTTTAATGGGTACAGAGTTTCAGTTTTACAAGATGAAAATAGTTATAAATGGTGGTGATTATTGCACCTTATGAATATATTTAATAATACTGAACTTACAATTATAAATTGTTAAGATGGTAAATTGTATGTGATATCTTTTACCACAATAAAAAGACTGAAAGAATGAATGTCAACTTACACCAACATAATTTTTCATATCTATGATCATATATTTTTCTATTCACCTTACTAAGATAATGGGTCATATTTATTTATATTGAACTATATATCCTTCAGTTAAAGTACCATGTTATCATAAATTATTCACTTAATATATTGATGGATTATTCTATTTGCTAACATTCCATTTTGAAGTTTTACACCTATAATAATTGGTACAATTGATATGATTTGCTGCCATTTCTTTCTCTAGCTTTGGCTTCTGTAATATGTGAACTTTATAAAGTGAACTGGAAAGTTTTCTCCTGTGCTCTGAAATAATTTATATAGAAAGACATATCTATTTTTTCTTTTCTTTTTTTTTTTTGAGTCAGGGTCTTGCTCTTTCACCCACATTGGAGTGCAGTGGCACAATCACAACTCACTGCAATCTTGACCTCTTTAGGTCAATTGATCCTTCCACCTCAGCCTTCCAAGTAGCTGTGACTACCAGTGTGCACCACCACATCCAGCCAACTTTTTTAATTTTTATTTTTTTTGTAGAGATGAGGCCTCACCATATTGCTCCAGATGGTCTTGAACTCCAGGGCTCAAGTGATCCTCCCACCTTGGCCTCCCAAAGTGGTGAGATTACAGGTGTGAGCTACCACACCCAGCCAAGACATATCTATATTTTGAGGGTTTGAAATCTCTCTTATAACATGATTTGGAGTTGAAGCCTTTTTAAGAGTAGTTTTCTAACTATGTTTAGTATTTTTCTATGATAAATAGTCTCTTCACATTTTCTAAAACCACACTTTACATTTTTCCCACCTACTCTCATGGCCAGAGTGGAAGAAAAAAACATGGCTGCCTCATTTCCCAAATGATGGAGAGTAGAAGTAGGTTTAGAGGCAGGGCAAAGAGAATTCATAGCAGCAAGACACTCCTGACTCTGTGTGTGTGTGTGTGTGTGTGTGTGTGTGTGTGTGTGTGTGTGATGTATATGTGTGAGTTTGTGCTTGGTGTATTATATGGGGGAAGTGTGGAACAGTATAAGGTCTGGATATGGTTTTGTGTGGCATATGTTTGTAAGGTGTTCATGTGGTGTGTGTACATGTGTGTATACAGTAGTATGTGGTGTAGGAGGTGGGGGTGTTTGTAGGGTGTGTGTGTGTGTATGCACACTATGTGTGATGACAGAATTTTTTAGCCTCAAGAGCCTACTATTCCTTTTGAGTTCTCGGAAAATTCTATGCCACTTAAACACCGGGATTTCTGTTGGAATAACACTCCTTAGCCCCTCCAGATTGAAAACCTCATGTAAGTGTATGTGTATAGTTCCCCAAAACACTAGGGCTCATATTGTGGAAACCAGAACACTCAAGTTTGAGAAAAAGTCTTGTGCCTTGTTAAACTAATGGCCCGGGGTCTTCATCTTGCCAGAGAGAAACCTAATGCTTACATTGTGCCATACACCTACAAAACATTTTATCTGAGATTTCTCATTTAGTCCCCATAAGATTTAAATAAGCTATCTCTGTTCAAGATCTAAAAAGTGCATAAAATGGACATAAAATCACACAAGAATTACAGATACATAAAATTATATTAAAAAGTCTTCAATGAATAGGATGGGCTGTGATATTTTCAAACAAAACCATTTAGTATGAGTTTATACAGTTCTGCATAAAATAAGCCCCTGCCTCTGACTACGCTGTGTTCTCCCACTTTGTGGAGTAGCCATGTGTAGTATCATCATTTACAGGCCTTTGTGGTACCAATGGGAGACAGCAAGCCCAAACAGAGGCAGTCTCAGTACTCAGAAGGCCTTAGCAGAACCAAGGGCAGGAGGCTGTGGGCAAAAGGAGAGGAAAACATTGTTGGAAGTCATCTGATAACTGAATAGACTTAATCATCATGTGGGAGGCATCTTCTGAGGCCTATAGAAACACTTGGGATGGAATTTTCAGATGGATAATGTCCTACATTAACAAGTAAAAGCAAAGCCCAGACTCAAATTTGGGTCGCATGTAGGAATAGACCAGTGGTTCTCAAATGTTAGCATGCATCAGAATCATCTGGAGGACTGTTACAGCACAGATCGCTGGCCCCTTCTCTCAAATTTTAATTCAGCAGGTCCAGGGTGGGACCTATGACTTTGCATTCCTAACAAGTTCCCAGGTGATGCTGAGAGCTGATGCTGCTGGTTCTGGGTCCACACTTTGAAAACCTCCAGTTTGGATAATTAGATAATTCTTAGTATTATTCATTAACTAGATGATCCAGAGTCAGTCCTTGGATATGGCAATAGCCATTAGCTTTGTAGCAATCTAAGGACTCTGGCTTCCTAAGAGACAAAGATCCTTGATTTCCAACTCATGGGATCATTTCAAGAGGGAACCAACATTAGGTTCATTTGTGTATTTCCCACCTTTTTTTTTATTTCAAACTTTTTTTTACTACAACCCATAATAAGCAGTATAATCTATATTACCATGTAATTATACACATACATACACATCACTGAAATTTGTCTGTGAGGCACTCTGACCTATTCTATTTTTTTAGATACTGTATGAAATTCACTGAATTATTTTCATGGCTTACTAAAGGATTGTAACCGGCATTTTGAAAAATACTGTGTTAGGGACTCGATGAAGAAGGATCTGCTTAATTGGTGATATGTGAGGGTTACTGCAGTGGAGGCAGGTGTGATTAGGATGGGAATAGTTACCTCATCAGCTGGAATGGGTTATACCTACCTACCGTATCAGTTGAACTTACAGGTATAAGATGCCACAGGCTGCCTTTTCCTGAATTTGCCAGTCTCATAAACTATTATTCGTTCTAGTCAAATACCCTTTTAAATGTGCTTTGTAAAATATAAAATATTATTTAAAACCTAAACTAATACCAATAACAGTATATTTTAATTCAGTATAAAATCATGTATTACTAGAACATAGCCAATTACAAACTACATTCTTACATTCAGAGTTACTCAATTTAGTAGGCTTTAAAACAAAATCCCAAATATTTGAGCTAACCTATATGCATAAATAGCATGATTTATGCCTCCAAATGTGAAACTGTGGAAACTACAAATCATCTGGGTGCACCTTAGAACTGTTAATATCATTTTCTGATTGCGTTGAAGGTATGTGGGTGGGTGAGAGCTGACACCTGCTTAATAATCCACAGCCCATCTCCTAGTAAAATGAAAATAAGTGGTGAAATTGCCATTGTGGGGGGAATTTAATTACCAGTGAAATCAGTTTTGCTTGTGAAATGACTGGAATAAAAATTCATAATTTAAGATGCCAAACAACATGCACTAAAATAAACAAAAATACCGTACCTGCAGGAAAAGAAGTAAGGGCAGCTTGGTGGATTGTCTTTAGCAACTGTTGAATGAATTATCTATTGATGTACACATCAGCTGCAGCTTTTATTGAGTTTCATTCCCAGCATAATTGTGGATTGCAAAGCAGAGAGTGTCTTTTATTTAACCAATTTGTTCAAGATAAATAGGGAGAAAGACCAGAACCTGAAAGGCCATTTCAAAATGGCAGTTCCTAAAGAGAAAATAATGAGTGCTCTCTTTACCGAACAAGGAACACTCTGGCAGTGTTCACAGACTCCCTCTCCCATTCCACACCTCCTCTAAGAAATGTTGCTCCAGAGAGCCTGCTCCCTGGAAGAGCCAGCCCGAGTCAGAGGACCTTTGAAAGTGTCAAAGCAGCCCTCAAAGGCCCACCAGACTCTGCCTCTTTAGCCAGATTTCCTTCCTCAGTGGCCAGTCCAGTTCTGGAGTCGTCACCTCCCAGGTAGAGCTGCTTTACAGAGTGGGAAGAAGAAGAGAACATAAGAAGAGTCAGTTCTAGCCAAAAGGGGAATGTTGAGAATCAGGAGTGAAAGAGCATCATCATTTGTCAGATCCAGAGGGAAAATATGAGAATTTTCACAGAGGCCAGGCAACGAGTCACAGGTCCAGGAGGTCCAGATGAGATCTGGAGATCCGAGTATGGGAAAAATGTGATGGGGTGTATAAGGCACAGCTTATGAATATGGCAAAGGCTCTGTATGTTCACACTAAAGGGATTTGGTTTAGAGCCACTTCAGACTCAGACCTTTTCCTCACAAAGCGACAATGTGGTCCCAGTAGCTGATTTAGCAGCCTAGACTGAAGATGGCCCAGAGTAGCAGGGAGGAATTGACACCACAACCTCTGTAAACTAGGTCCATTGTCAGTCATCATTTTATCATCCCATGGGGGTCCTTCTCACACTTCATTGTGCATACAAATCACTTGGGCATCTTGTTTAAATGCAGATTTGGATGTGGCACCTCTGGGGTGGGGTCTGAGATCATGCTTTCCTATCGAGCTCCCAGGCTATGCTGATGCTGCTGGTCCAAGGATCGCACTTTGAGTAATAAGGTCCTATGAAAGCTTGTGCATTTCCATCAGGTGCCTGGCATTGCCCAATGTTTACATACTTTGCCTTTAAAAGCGAGAACCTGAGTAATATCTTAACTATATTTATAAATATATTTATTGTCCCGCAACTGCACAGACCAAGTCCTCTTTAATTCACCATCATTTAAAAAGAGACAGAATTCAAAATTGTACTTAGACACCTTGATCTCCTGTAGAGGAATTTGGTTACTAAATACCAAAGGCCCCAAATTATAAGGGTAGAGATCAGGATAGTGGATAGTAATAGATGGAAGGGAAGAAGAGGAAATGATTAAGATTTGTATAGAATCTACCCTCGGCCAGATACTGTGTTAGGCAGTGAACAGAGTGGCTAAGGCTTGCTGAAACCTTGTATGTGCCAAGTACCAGACTAAGTACTTTTCACAGGTTATTTCATTTAATCCCTACACTAAACCTATATGTTTACACTTATAAAAATCCCCATTTTACAAAAGGAAATCTAAATATTTGACTGACTGAACATAGCCTAGAGAGTTTAAGCAGTGATATCAGTTCCAAATGGGGAAAATATCCAGGGAATAACAATCTAGAGAAGTATTGTTAGTCCTGTCTTTCAAAAAATGAGCAAACTCAATCAGGATAATACAATTAGTATATGATGAAACATCCTTTTCAAATATCCCCTGATAAAGAAGTGTCATTCTTTGGTGCAAATAGGAAGTGCCTCAGGAGCTTTAAAAATACTTAGCCCTCCACCTGAGCTCCTCGCTTGACCAATGAAGTCCCATTCCCTGCAGATAGAGTCTACACATTGGTGTTTTCTAAAAGGTGCCATGTGATCTTAATGGGCAGCCATGGTCCAGAGCCACTGCTTCATTAACATGCCCCATATGAGGTCCTACAGAATGCTAGATTATAGAACTTTAAAATTTTGACTTATTCTGAGCCTTCCCCCAGAGCATACTGTACAGTGGAAAGATAAGGCAGGTAAGCCCCTCCATCATTAAGAAATTGATGAGTGCATACCTGTATCATGTAGAACTGTTACAGTTCAATGACGTGGCTTAAGTGAACTGGCTATGTTTTTAAATGGATTTGCCAAAATGTGGAAAGACTGCTTACAGAAGATGGCCACTGAATTGAACTCAGGAAGAAAAATGAATGTAATGTGAAACCAATGTCAAGGGAGATAATTTGATGACCCCTGTTCCTTTATCCCTTTATACCACGGTCTGTATTGCAGAAGAACCTAGTAAACTGAGTTTTAAGAATCAGGCCTTGTCCATTTCAATGGTACTATGTTTCTCAGCACATCTTTTCCAGGAATGAGTAGACTGCTAATACCAAAATTGTTGAAAGAAAATGGTTCTCTCTTCTAGCAGTAGAATTAAGGTACCAGGTTGGATACTACCCAAAATTCAGGACTGGCTTGTTTGGACTCTCGGTATGATGGCACAGCATTTCCCAGGAAGACTTTGACTTCTATTAACAACAGATGTGAACAAGTGTGAAGGTCTGCATGTGCGTGCACATGCAGGTAGGAAGGAGTGGATTGTATAAAACAGCCTGTCAGTCACAGTGATGTTAAAGGCCAAAGAGACTGATGCGCCCCAGTTCGAGATTCACTGATAATTCCGCAGAGACAACCAGTGGACCTGTTCGTGGACATTCCTCCCATTTTCTCTATGGTGCAATGGCCACAGAATGAGTAGATTGGAAATAAATATTTTTTTAATTATCAAGAAATTAGTACAGAGACCCATTCTGCTTTGTAAAATAATTGTCCTATAAAGGAGACCAAAATATGTATCTGCAGGTATTGGTACGTTTTTCATAAATGCTTATTATGAAGTGAGTTATTGATAGAATACTGTATATAGGGTGGGATGTATATCAGACATATCTATTCCTGAATCCTCAGTCATTTATTTTAACCCTGAAACAGCATGGCTGGCTGCTTCTGTTTGGGCACCCACATTTTTTTTCTCACAGAGCACTCATAGTTGTGGCATCTATCCTCCTTTACACTCAAGGGAGCTCCTCTCAGACCACAGAATCTCAAAGTAGAGACGCATCCCGCTAGGAATGGGGCTGCTATTACTAAGGTATTACTGCACAATTTCTGCCTCACTTCATATTCCTCGGTTCCACATTATTTAATTTTGCTTTCATGTTATCTCAACTATCTAGTCATTGCTTGTGTCAGTGGAAAACTGAGAAAAAATTCTCTCTAAAGTTAGGTATCTCTTGCCTTCAGAAATACTGGTTCTCTAAGATAACCAGGCAAGAAGGGAAATGCTGATTTTTTGGGGGAGTGGCCTTATACCTGAATGTGACAATTTATTTTGGTCATCAAATTCTGTGCATTGAACATAATATTTGGATTTTTTTTTTCTTTTTTGACTTTTAGGTTCAGGGCTACATGTGCAGGTTTGTTACATGGGTAAATTGTATGTCACTGGGGTTTGCTGTACAAATGATTTTGTCACTAGGTAGTGAGCACAGTACCTTATAGGTAGTTTTTCAACCCTCATTCTCCACCCATTCTCCACCCTCAAGTAGGCCCCAGTGTCTGTTGTACCCTATTTGTGTCCGTGTGTACTCAGTATTTAGTTCTCACTTATAAGTGCAAACATGTGGTGTTTGGTTTTCTGTTCCTATATTAATTCACTTAGGGTAATGGCCTCCAGTTGCACCCATGTTGCTGAACAGGATATGATTTGTTTTTTGATGGCTGTGTAGTATTCCATGGAGTATATGTAACACATTTTTAAAATTCAGTCCACCGTTGATGGGCTGAACAAAGAATTCCATGTCTTTGCTATTTTGCTCATCAAATTCTGTGTGCTGGTACTGTGATAAACATGTAATTGCACATGTCTTTTTGGTAGAATGATTTATATCCTTGAGGTATATACCCAGTAATGGGATTGCTGGGTCAAATGGCAGTTCTGTTTTAAGTTCTGAATCTGCAAGGAATTTCAACAAATCAACAAGCAGAAAACAAACAATCCCATTTAAAAATGGGCAAATGGCATAAACACTTCTCAAAAGACATACACTCAGCCAACAAGCACATGAAAAAATGCTCTCCATCACTAATCATTAGAAAAATGCAATTCAAAACCACAATGAGGTACCATCTCATACCAGTCACAATGACTATCATTAAAAAATAAAAACAAACAAACAAACAAACAAAAATGGATGTTGGCAAGGTTAGAGGAAAAGAAATGCTTATACACTGCTGGTGGGAATATAAATTAGTTTGGCCACTGTGGAAAACAGTTTGGAGGGTTTTTTTTTTTTTTAATTAAATAAATGCTTCAGTTTCTTACCTCTTCGTGCTTTTTCTTACCTCTTAGTGCTTACATCTTCTGGGATTCAATTTTCCTATCTGAAGAATTAGACAATGTATTGAGCAACTATTTGTTTATCAATTGCCATATAACAGGTGCTATTTTGGAGGCTGGAGATAGAAGAGCGAGTAAGAGAAATTCCTTACCTTCATGGAGCTTACACTCTAGTGAGTCAACAAGACAATGAATAAACAGAGTATAATATAATATAATGAATGTAATATAAATCAGACTGTAATAGTATTAATATAGATTCTCTTTCACTTACAATGGGGTTACACCTTGATAAACCCATTGTAAGTTGAAAATATAAGTTGAAAATGCTTTTATGACATCTAACCTACTGAACATCATAGCTTGGCTTAGCCTACCTTAAGTGTGCTCAGAACACTAATATCAGTCAGCAGTTGGGCAAAATTATCCAGCAATGCAGTACACTATTGGTTGCTTACCCTGGGATCATGATGACAGGGCTAACTGGTAGCTGTGCCTCCCCTGCTACTGTCCAGAATCAAGAGAGAGTATCATACTTCATATCACAGATTCAGGAAAAGATCAAAATTCCAAAATTCCAAATTCGAAGTACGGTTTCTACTGAATGCTATAGCTTTTGCGCCATCATAAAGTTGAAAACTCCTAAGTCAAACCATGATAAGTTGGGAGCCATATGTGAAAGAGGAACAGGGAATGATGGTGATGGGCTTTGCTATTTTAGGTGGAAAAGTCAGGAGTGGCCTGTCTGAGGAGAAGACTTGAGCTGAGTGCTGAAGAAGTGAGGGAGTAAGGATGTGAATACCTCGGGGAAGCATGGTCAAGGCAGAAGGAAAGGCAGGTGCAGAGACCTTGAGGAGGAGTGCAAGGACAGCGGGGAGGCCAGTGTGGCTGGAGCAGGCAGCTACGGGAGAATGTAGTAAAGGAATCATTGGAGAAGGGAAGGGGCCAGACCAGGTAGGGCCTCCTAAGCTAGAGTAAAAAGCTTGGATTTTATTCCCTGGGTAATGAGAAGCCACTCAAGGATTTTGAGCAGGGGAATACTATGATCTGATTTACAGCTTGAAAGGGTTTCTCTCACTGCTCTGTAGAGACTGTAGAGGGTCAGAGAGAAATTAAGGCAACAGTTAGGATGCACAGCAGGAAATCACAAGAGACGAGGAGGAAGCTGCACAGGTGGTGAAAAGTGATGGGATGTATTTTGAAGACAGGGGAGATTCAGGACTTGCTGAGGGATGAAATATGGGGTGTGACTTGGAGAAAAGTCAAAGAATATACAATGAATGGCTCTATCCAAAGTTCATTTTTGGACAGGTTAGGCTTGAGCTCTCTAGTGCACATTCTGACGGAAAAGCTTCATGGGCTGCTGCAGAGAAGTTTGGACTTCAGAGGCAATGTCAGGGCTGGTAACACATGTCTATGAGCCATCTGCATGTAGATGGTATTTAAAATCAAGAAACTAGAAAGGACACCTCAGGAGTGAGGAGAAAAAAGAGAGCTGAGGACTGAGCCCTGAATCACCTGGTGGTTAGAAGTTTGAATTATGAGGGGTGTCCAGCAAAGAAGACTGGATTCATTAGTTCATTGGCCATTAAACTAGAATGAAATTCAGAAGTATGCTAGAGCCATTTTCAGACTTTGTGGTACAGCAATATAACCCTTTCAAATATTATTTCTAAATCTAATTTTCCAAAAAAGGCAACATAGAAAGCATGACAACCTTGCTATTTTAGGAGGAGGAGTTGAGGGTACTGGAATTCTATCCTTCAGGCTTTGTGAAGGTCAATTGTCACATCCACTGGGCGAGTTTGAGGTTCCTGACTAAAGCTTCACTGTTCATACATTTCTCAATCTCCTGGGTTAGAGACAGAAGCTGGGTATTGAGGAATTACACCTTGGTAAACCCCCCCTTAGGGGCAGAAGAGGGAAGATGGGGTTGGCAGTAGCTATAGACTGAGTTGTTGTCCCCAGAATTCATATGTTTAATCCCTAAGCCCCAGTGTGATGGCACTGGAGGTGGGACCTTGGGAGGTGATTAGGTCATTAGATTAGAGCCCTCATAATGGGAATAGCGCCTTTATAATAAGAGACAGGAGAGAGCCTGATTCTTCTCTCTCTCTTGGGCTGGCTCCCTCACACTCTTGGGTGGGCTCTCTCTCTCTCACCCCCGCCCCCCCACCCCTCTCTTCTTCCTCTCTCCACCTCTGAGGACATAACCAGAAAGCAGACCCTCACCAGGAACAAATCATCTGGCACCTTGATCTTAGACTTCTAGCTGCCAGACCTATGAGAAATGCATTCCATTGTTTAAGCCATCCAGTCTGTAGTATCTTGTAATAGTAGCTTGAATGAAGACAGCAGGAAATAGAGACATCATTCCGAGTCTAGCTAGAGGACTAGCAGCAGCAATAAACATCAGGAGAATGTGGCTTGTGAGGGGAGAGGGTGGCAACGCTTGCCACCCTCTTCTGAGCTTTGCTTCTGAACAATTTTTACATGATGGAGTCAGGACAAAGTGCTGCTGTGGTGAGTAAACATAATTCCCCTCCCAAAAGTTGGATGTCTTTTCTCTCTTTCATGTTTCACCATTCTCTCATACATTCCAGGCACCAAACCTTGTGAAATGAGGGAGCTATCAGACAAGCAGCAGGCAAAGAATAGATTTAACAATGAACTAGAATAAAACATTCTAGCATCCTGCACCAAAAACACATGCTTTGTAATTCTTTCAGGTCTTAGGTCTTCATCTTAGGAGGCACAGGGACTCTTCACCCTAAGAGCACATTAACCTTACTCTCAGACCCAGAGCACAGGGAGTGGGAACTTGTAGTTAATTACTTTTCAGACTTACCTCTACATATGTTCAGAAAAGCTGGGAAATTGATTTTGGTTCCCACCAAGCAATATGTCTTCCTTCCTTTAAAGCTATTATTTCTCAGTGAAAGTGCAATTTAAACAGCTGCATTTTGAAGGCCTTAAGCTATAGTTCTTTTTCTTTCTCTTAATTTTCTTCCCATTTAAATGGGTATCTCTCCTGACACATTCATGCATTTAAAAAACTTCATTCACTTAGCAGATATTTACTGAGCACTTACTGGGAATCAGGTACTGAGCTGGGTACCAGACACAGTAGGAAACAAAAAAAAACATTCCTTGAGTTATGGAACATGCATTCTTCAGAGGAGAATATGTAAAGGGGGAAAGGCAAATAAAAATGCAGAGAGTTTCCAATTATGACTACAATACATAAAGTAATAGAGGTAATGTGACAGAGTATCTGGGAAAATCGTTTTAAATCGAACGATCAGGAACACACCCTCTGAAATGGTGACACTGGAACTAATGAATAAAAGTGACCTGGAGAAAGGTCAAGACAGAAGCAACAGTGTAAAGGCTCAGAGAGCGATGCAGTATGAAATATCCAAGGCAGAGAGAGAAAGCCATTGTGGCTGAAGCCTATGCACATGCATTCATGTGCATGCACAGAGAGACACGGAGAAGACAACAAAGAGTAAATCGTGCAAGACCATAAACAATGTAGAAAGAAGCTCTGATCTTATTTTAAGGGATATGAAAAGTTGAATGCTTTTGAACCAAAGGGAGACTTGATCTGGTTTAGATTTTTTCATTAAACTTTTAATTTTGAGATAGTTGTAGATACCCATGTAGTTGTAAGAAACAGAACAGACTCAATGAACGCTTTACCTCTCCCCAATGGTATTATCTCTCAAAACTATGATAGTACAATATCACCACAAGAATACTGACATCAATGCAACCAATCTTATTCAGATTTCCTAGGTTTTATTTGTACTTGTGTGTGTGTGTTTAGTTCTACGTAATTTTTTTATAAACTTATTTTTAAGCAGTTTTTGATTCACAGAAACTTTGAGCAGAAAGTAAATCCCTCCCCCCCCCCCCCCGGAGGCCCAGACACCCTCACTGTCAGTATCCTGCAGCACGTCGATACATTTGTTTCCAGTGATGCACCTACATTGACACCTCTCTGTGGCCTGAAGTCCATAGTTTACATTAGTGTTCATTCTTGGGGATGTACATTCTATAGGCATTGAAAAAATGTATAATTACATGTATCCATCATTATAGTATCATACAGAATAGTTTCACTGCCCTAAAAATCCTCTGTGCCCTGTTTATTCATCCCTCCCTTCCCCGAACCTCTGGCAGCTATTGAATTTCTTCGTCTCCGTAGTTTTGCCTTTTTTAGGATACATAGTTTTGTTTCTAGAATGTCATACATTTAAGTAATGCCATATTTAACTTTTTCAGATTAGCTTCTTCTACTTCCTAATATACATTTAAGATTCCTCCATGGTATGTCACTTGATAGCTCATTTCCTTTAGTGCTGAATATGTTCCATTGTCTGTACCACACTGTATTCATTCATTCACCTACTGAAGGACATCTTGGTTGCTTCTGGTTTTTGAGAGGTATAAATAAAGCTGCTATAAACATCCATGTGCAGTTTTTGTGTGGACATAAGTTTTTAACTTTTTTGGGTAAATACCAAAAAACAAGATTGCTGAATCTTATGGTGAGAGTCTGTCTAGTTTTTTAAGAAACTGCCAAACTGTCTTCCAATGAGGATGTACCATTTTACATTGCCACTAGCAATCAAGGAAAGTTCCAGTTGCTCCACATGTTGATAAGCATTTAGTGTTGCCATTGTTTTGGATGTTGGACCATTCCAATAGATTCATGTAGTAGTATTTCATTATTGTTCTAATTTGCATTCCCTGATGACATATGATGTTGGCCATCTTTTCATGTATTTATTTGCCATCTGTATATATTCCTAAATGAAGTGTCCATTGGGATCTCTGCCCATTTTTAAATTGGGTAGCACATTTTCCTATTGGTTTCCATTTTGTTCATTGTTTCTCATTGGCTTCCTCTGACTTTTCTTGTTGATAAGTTTTAAGAGCTCTTTGTATATTTTGGGTAAGTGTCCTTTATCAGTATGTCCTTTTCAAATATTTTATCCTAGTCTGTGGTTTAAGTTCTATGTACTTTATGACATATTCGAGTTTGTATATCTAACACAGTCAAGACACAGAAAGTTCTATCACTGTAATGATCTCTCATGGGTTGCCCTTGTAGAATCACACCTCCCTCTCCCGGCTGCCTTCCCCATTCCTTTCTCCTGAAAACCACTAATTTGTTCTCTATTTCTATAATTTTTCACTTCAAGAATGTTTTATAAGTGGTACCAATGATATCTGGTTTTTGGGACTGGCTTATTTCACTCAGTATGATTTTCCTTGGATTTATCCAGATTGTTCTGTATTTCAATAATTCCTTTTTTATTGCTGTGTAGTATGTTATAGTAAAGATATGCCACTGTGTTTAACCTTTTTTTTTTTTTTTACTGAAGGACATCTGAGTTGCTTCCAGTCTTTGGCTATTGCAAATAAAGTTACTGTAAATATACATGTACTTTTTTTGTGTAAACCTGAGCTTTCATTTCTCTGGGATAAATACCTAAGTGCAGTTGCTGGGTCTTACAGGAATTACATATTTAGAGATTTGTAAGAAACTGCCAAACTATTTTGTAAAGTGCCTGTACTATTTCCCATTCCCAACAACAAAGTATGACTGATCCAGTTTCGCCAAATTATTCCTTGCAGTTTGTGTTGCCACTATAAACAGTTCATTTTGTTTATAGGTTGTAATGATAAGTCATTGTAGTTTCGCCTTGCATTTCCCTAACCACTAACCATGTTAACATGGTCTCCTGTGCGTATTGACCATCTGTATATCCTATTCAACTGTTTAAGTATTTCACTCCATTACTACATTTTCTAATTTGATTGTGTTTTTAATAATTATTGAGAATTGAAATTTCTCTACATTTCAGATACAAATTACTTATCAGATGTGTGGTTTATAAAGGTTTTCTCCCACTCTATAAACTTTCGTAGAACAAGAGTTTTTCATTTTGATGAGGTCAAATTTATTGATTTTTAAAAATGTATTCTGTTTTTAGTAGCAAATCTTAAAAAAAAGATTATCTACTTTGTCAGTGTCCACCTTAAACTTAGTGTATGTAGACCCTTTAAATTTAAGGTAATTATTTATATGGTAGTGCTCACATTTGTCATTTTGCTATTTGCTCTTCATTTGCCTCTGATTTTTCTTCTGATGATTCTCTCTTCTGCCTTCCTATTACTCGAACAATTTTGAGAACCCCATCTTACCTTTTAATAGCATTTTTAATAGTCTCTTTGTGTAGTTTTATTAGTGGTTATTCAATAGTTTACAGTTTTAAAGGGTCACAGGCTGCTGGTGTAAAATGGATTTGAAGGTGGAAATATTAGAGAAAGAGAGACCAGTTGAAAGGCTATTTAAGTTATTATACCAGTTTGAGATGATTACTCTAATGTTACCGTTGGCACAAGTCTCCAGGGAAGCACATCAGCCATTCTCAAACAGGGATATAGTAGTCTATGTTCAGGGGTACCTGAATTCTGGGGTCCAGTAGTCACAACACTGCTAGAATTACCTCAGATACAGCAGGAAGACACGTCTTATTTAAAGGTTGAGTGCTTCCATCTTGAAAAAGATCTTCCTTGATCCCCGGTCATCTTTTAGCTATCATCATTCCTCAATACTGTGTCAACCAAACTTTGTGAAAGATCCATCTGCAATTTCTTTCCCTTTTACCTTTTATTTATGATATCTGTCACTAATTCACCATAAACTTGATTCTACCTTTGGGGCCCCTTGGAACTGCTCACCATTTGGTCATCAATAAGCTCTATGTTGCTGGATCCACTAGACACTTTTTTGGAGATGTGGTCGCACTCTGTTGCCCAGGCTAGAATGCAGTGGTGTGATCACCCAATAGGCACGTTTTGTCTTCATCTTATTAAATGTTTCTACATCACTTAATAATGTTGGCCACTTCTCTTTTTCTCAGAACCCCCCTTTCCTTAGCTTTTATAACACTTTTCTCTTCTGGTTTTCCTTTCCCTGGAAATTTTCTTTGCTTTGACACTGTCAAAATCCAAATTATAGAATTCAGCTATCTGCTCTTACTCTTTTCACATACTCCCTTGGTAACCTCACCCATTCCCAAGTTACCATCTATAAGACTCTCAAATCTATGCATTTACCCCAAATCTCTCACCTAAACTATCTGTCTACAGGATCAGTCTACTTAGAAATTCACAGGCACTTCAAACTCATCAATATTTCCAAAACTCTTTCATCATTTTCTTCCCCAAACTCTTTCTCTTTGAGTTTTCTCTTTTGGTGTTTGGAACTTCTACTTACCCAGTTAACTGAGCCATAAATCTAAAATTTATCCTAAATACCTCATTCTCCCTCACCACTCTCTTCCTTCCCACATCATATGTATTTGTCAGGGTTCTCAAGAGGGACACAACTACTAGGATACATATATATATATATGAAAGGGAGTTTATTGAGGAGAGCTGACTCATATGACCACAAAGTGATGTCCCAAAATAGGCTGTCTGCAAGCTGAGAAGCAAGGAAGCCAGTAGTTGCTCGGTCTGAGCCCCCAAGGCTTCAAAAGTAGGGAAGCCGACAGTGCAGACATTAGTCTGTGCCTCAAGGCCTGAGAGTCCCTGGCAAACCTCTGGTATAAGTCCAGGAGTCCAAAGGCAGAAGAACCTGGAGTCTGATATTTAAGGGCAGGAAACATCCAGCACAGGAGAAAGGTGAAAACTGGAAGACTCAGCAAGCCAGCTTATCTCACCTTCTGCCTGCTTTTTCTAGCCACACTGGCAGCCTTTTGGATGGTGCCCACCCACACTTATAGTGGGTCTTTCTCTCCCAGTCCACTGACTCAAATGCTAATTTCCTCTGGCAACACCCTCATAGACACAAACAGAAATAATACTTTGCATCCTTCAATCCAATCAAGTTGACACTTAATATTAACCATCACAAGTCTATCCCTTGTCAACTTGAACCCATACACATCTCCTGAAATTATACTTAATCTCCAAATAAAGACAATAATAAGGTCATAATTATACCTATCACAATACAACTATCCTCTGTACAACCAGAAGGGAACTAATCCTTAACCTAAATGCTATTATTAATACATAAAGTTAACAACACTTAAATGCCAATATGAAGTCAACAAATCTTATTTCAAATGGTAAAGGAAAAAGAAAATAAAAGATATTTTCTTAGTACAAGTGTGTACATGCACAAACATATTCTTAACAAAATAAGGAAGAAGTACTCATGACAATCACTGTCCTTGTTTCTGTGACTGGTCACATGGTTGTCACTGGTATTGATAATTACCTTCTTCTACTACCCATTTTGTATTTCCTCTGCCTTCAGTGGGTACTTCAGCTGGACATGGGTACCTTGCGCATTAATCGAAACTTTCATTCCTGAAGGATCTAGGCCATTTGTAGTCCTCCCTTGACTGTGTTGTCATAGTTTCACATTGACCTTAATCACAGGGCATGGCAATACCAAGAGATACCTTAAGGAATCCCCTGTCCACACATACTGTTCCTTACCTCCATTGTGGAACAGTAGACTGATTTCATCCTGATAGTCTGGGTCAATCACCCCAGCCAACTCCCTTCTTAGCCAGTTGACTTAGAGGCAGGAGAAGCCTAAAGTGGCCAGGTGGCAATCTAAACTTCCAGTTTAATGGAATCATTATGTGTCTCCTTGTGGCAGCATTCCTCCCTCTGGAGCTAAGATCTCTAGGCCAGCAGAATATAATGTCAGGAGAACAGGAAGATGTGGCAAAATTTGGAACATTCTAGAGACTTGAATAGTTTTGACCAAAATGATGATAGTGATATGGACAGTGAAGAGCAGGCTGAGGTAGTCTCAGATGGAGATGAGGAATTTATTAGGAAATAGAGCAAAGCCACCCTTGCTATGCTTTAACAAAGAGACTGGTGGGATTTTGCTCCTGTCCTAGAGATCTGTGAAACTTTGAACTCAAGAGAGATGATTTAGGGTATCTGGCAGAAAAAAAATTCTAAGTAGCAAAGCATTTAAGAGGGTGTGGCTAAATGGGGCCAAACAGGGCCAATGTACAGCTCAGGCCATTGCTTCAGAGAGTGCAAGCCCCAAGCCTTGGCAGCTTTCACATGGTGTTGGGCCTGCGGATATGCAGAAGATGAGAGTTGAGGTTTGTGAACCTCTGCCTAGATTTCAGAGGATGTATGGAAACTCCTGGATGTCCAGGCAGAAGTCTGCTGCAGGGACAGAGCCCTCATGAAGGACCTATAATAGGGCAATGAGGAGGGGAAATGTGGGGTTGCAGTCCTCAAGCAGAGTTCCCACTGGGGCACTACCTAATGGATCTGTGAGAAGAGGGCCATGATTCTTTAGACCGTAGAATGGTAGATCCACTAACAGTGTGCACTGTGCACCTGGAAAAACCTTAGGCACTCAATGCCAGTTTGTGAAAGAAGCCACAGGGCTATACCCTGCAGAACCACAGGTGCAGAGCTGTCCAAGGCCTTGGGAATGCAACCCTTGCATCATTGCTCCCTGGATGTGAGACATGGAGTCAAAGGAGATTATTTTGGAGCTTTAAGATTTAATGACTGCCCCACTGGCTTTCGGACTTGCATGGGGCTTGTGACACCTTTGTTTTGTCTAATTTCTTTCATTTTGAATGGGAACATTTATACAATGCAGTACCCCTACTGTATCTTGGAGCTAATTAACTCATTTTTTATTTTACAGTCTCACATGAGACTTTGTACTTGGACCTTTGAGTTAATGTTGGAATGACTTAAGACTTTGGGGGACTGTTGAGAAGTCATGATAGGTTTCAAAACGTTAAAAGAACACGAGGTTTGGGAGGGTCGAGGGAAGAATGATATGGTTTGGCTCTGTGTCTCACCCAAATCTCATCTCAAATTGTAATCCCCACATATCGATGGAGGGACCTGATGGAAGGCGATTGGATCACGGGGTAGTTTCACTCATGCCCTCTTGTGATAGTGAATGAATTCTCAAGAGATCTGACGGTTTAAAAGTAGAACTCCTATCAGACTCCCAGCAGATCTCTCAGCAGAAACCCTACAAGCCAGAAGAGAGTGGGGGCCAACATTCAACTTCCCTAAAGAAAAGAACTTTCAACCTAGAATTTCATATCCGGCCAAACTAAGCTTCATAAGCGAAGGAAAGATAAAATTTTTTGCTGACAAACAAGTACTCAGAGATTACATCACCACCAGGCCTGCTTTAGAAGAGCTTCTGAAAGAAGCACTACACATGGACGGGAACAACCAGTATCAGCCATTCCAAAAACATACCAAAAGGTAAAGAGCATCACCATAATGAAGAATCTACATCAACTAATGGGCAAAACAGCCAG
>CAUYQU010074691.1:0-83362 GCA_963574635.1 Cheracebus regulus
AGATAGCATGGGGAGAAATGCCAGATATAGGTGAAGGAGAGGAAGGCAACAAATTACACTGCCACGTGTGTACCTATGCAACAATATTGTATGTTCTTCACATGTACCCCAAAACCTAAAATGCAATAAAAAATAAAAAAAAATTAAAAAAAATCACATTCGAATGATAGTACATGTCATTAACATTATTTTTGATGAGAATTTCAGCTGAAGGATGAACAGAATGGTTGTCCAGTAATAACAAATCTTGCAGTTGTCATCTACTCTGGCTTCCCTGCAGTGAATATGAGGCACTGGTACAAAATGCTTGTGAAACCAAACAGAAAAGATGTTCCTGGAGGGATATGCCTTTTTATTAGCATAATACAATAATGGACTGGTAAGAAACACACTCTTTGAAAGGAGTGAGGATGCAAGCTTTTGCCTATCACAGCAAGTTTACACTTAGGTGTGCCTGTTGCATTAGCGCATCAGCACAGTCATTCTATAGTGTCATTAATTCATGTAGAGGGGCTGTCCCATCACATAGTGTGTGCAGTTACAACAACAGAGTGATGTTTCATTCACATTATACACTTGTTCTGGCATCATTTTCATCAGTGATCATCTTTGCAAACTCATCAATGAATTTGTCCACTTTGTGATCAGCAGTTGCTTTATCATCACAAGTCTTGACAGACTTCATACTAGGTCTTTACTTAAATTTTTGCAACTCGCCTGTTGAATAGTCACAGTTCCCTTCAATTTTCAGTTCATCGTGACAGATCTTTGCTTATTTCATAATCAGCATACTATTAAGTAGCATATGTTCATTGTGACACTGACCCACTATTTTAATACATGACTAAGATCTTCAGTTTTAGCTTTATGCAGTATTTAAGTTTCAGTGTAGAACTTGAAGTTTATTCTTCTGTTTCTTCAGGTCGTGTATGGTGGTCATTCCAAAACCATACTCTGCCGTAAGATGTTTTGGGCTTACACTGCTGCATATTTTCTCCAACAACTTGACTTTCTGTGCTGTAGATAAACACTTACTCTTTTTCTTATTACTGTTACCCATAGGTATATCTGCAGATATTTTTGACATTTTCCACAACATCTTTATACCAGAGAGCAGAAAATAAGCAAAAAACAAAACAACCACCAAAACAACAGTAGTGCACACAGGTCTTGGCCCCATGTAGGGCATCGTGTGGCACTTAGCATTGGCATGTCCCACCTGCAAGTGTGTAGGAGCCATTTTATTAGCCTTTGTGAGTGTGCTCACATAGGGGAATCTGGGCATGTGCAGAAAAAATAAACTGCAGCTGAAGTAGGAAGGGAGAGTCTTTATTCCCTTAGGAATGTGGAATAAATTGTGTTTTGTGCACCTGGGTTAAGGCTGTGGCTGATTACAAGGTCATGTGTGGAATTTTCCACTTGCAGCATTGTATTGATACTCAAAATGTTTTGGACTTTGGTGCATTTCACACTTGGGATTTCTTATTAGAAGTGTTCAAACTGTATATTAGTTTCAAAATATTCATATAAAGGAATATTATATAGCATCAAGGGATGAGTTATGGTTACAACAGAAATTGGTCTCGGGAATATACTTTATTGAAAAAACAAGTCAATCACAATGAATGTAGATATGCTTCTCGGCCTATGATAGGATTACACACTGATAAATCCATTATACACTGAAAATATAAGTCAAAAATTGAGCACACCTAACCTACCAAACATCTTAGCATAGCCCAGCCTGCCTTAAACGTGCTCAGAACACTTACATTAGCCCATAGTTGAACAAAGTCGTCTAACACTAGGCCTATTTTATGATAAAGTGTTAAATATCTCATGTAACTTATTAAATGCTGTGCTGAAAGTGAGAAACAGAATGATTATATGGGTACTCACCGCTAACGTACACAGCAGAAAGCACCATCGTGAAGTTGAAAATTCCCAAGTTGAACTATTGTAAGTTGGGATGACCTTTTTAATACAATCTCATTTAAGAATACAAATGTGGTAAAGAGAGAGAGAGAAAAGGGATAATACGAAATTCAGGCTTGTGGGTACTTTGGGAGGAAGGAGAAGAATATGGAGGCTTTGAGGGACACAGAACAGGTTTCAAAAGTACAATTAAGATTTTATTTTCTGTAAGTTGAATGATGACAAGGTCCTGTCATATTGTTATAAAATGTGTATGTGTGTTTTAGTCTTTGTGGTTTACTTTCCGTTTTCTGTATCTTTTATATCTACAATTGTCAATGAGTTATTCTCAAATTTGCGTATGACAAAATTCTTTGTTCTTTTTAATATATTTTTCCTTAGCTCATTTTAATCAAAAATGGATTTTTGCATCCATTTGGAAAAGTTCAATGACTGTCTATATGTAGCAGGTAGCATGGCCAAACAAAAATAGGTTTCTTCAGTACAGATAGCTACAGGTGGTAAAAGTCTAGATGTCTTCTTGATAAATAATGGGTCTCAGAAGAGTAATTCACACAGCGTCCACACAGGCTGAATTGCTCGACACAATACCAGGCAAGGTTTTTAACTCAGGACTTAGGAGAAGTGAGAAGCAGATGTTTTAAGAAAGAGAGAGCCTACAACCTATGATAATTCTATATAATTTGTTGTATATTTGTATGCAACAACCAATAGAAAGGGAGATACAGTTAAGTTTTTCTCCTTACTAAGAAGCAACTGATGATTGCAGCTAGGGAGGCAAGGGAACAGCCTCACTGTTGATGTGGTCAGTATCTTCCTCATCGTGCCGATCGGTTTGTATTGTGGTGTCCACTTCTTGATTCAGGCTTGGCTATTGTCTCTGGATTTTTTTTTAATAAGTTTTAAAGATGTCAGTCTTTATCTGAAGATCTTTGTGGAAGCTTCTATTTCCCTCAGACAGCTTTGCAAGTTTTGACTTGTTCATGTAGTACTGCAGTAATCTAACTCTCTATCCTGAACACTGTAGGACTATGTTCTTTTGGTGGTCAACCAAAATCCCTTTGTGAGTTCAACATTCCTTTAAGGCACAATCTAAGGACTGTCGTTGGTTGGGATAGAGTCAGCACTGCTTAGGCAGCCTTCCAGGATATTACTGTTTAATTATTTCATTGAAAATTTAACAAATATTTATTGAGTAGCTATAGATCAGGCACCTTACTAAACGTAGCTTATAGTCTTCATTCTCTCAATAGTTCCTCAGTATTTAATTCTCCCCTTCAAGATGAATGAATGAATGAATAAATAAGTAAAGAAACAAACTGCTTTAAGAAGAAAAAACAGGGAGAGAGACTGAGAAAGAGAAGGAATAACATTTGCTGCTAATGGGTTAGGCTGTTTACTTTTTATATATACTATATTACCTTTTCTATCTAAATAGAGTTTAGAAGACGAGTATCACTGGACTTAAGGAAGAAGTATTTGGTGGCCACTGCTGCTGTCCTGGTCACTGCTTACTTTCCTCAGTGTAGTAAGCAGTAGCCTGGCAATTTCATTCTGTTGGTCAGGTAACATTTAAAAGAAAAAAAAATAATAAGAGTGAGGACTAACTAGGCTTCTTTACTCAGTATAACTAGTGTACGGTAATTTAACTCTTTTGTATTCCTCCAAGACAAATCATGGACCCCTTTGACAAATGTTCTTTTCCCTGCCCACTGGCTTAATAAATGTCACTTAAAAGTTGGCAGTAAGTTGTGCATCTGTGTGTGCATGCGCTTGCACGTGTGTGCTTGTGTGTGTGTTAGGGAAGAATCAGAAAAGTTTTAATGGGGAAAATTTTTTATTTACTTCTCAAAATGTGTGTGTTACACATATGTGATGAGGGAATGCCAGTGAATACAATCTGGGGCACCTGTTTTAACTATTTACACACATGAATGACGACACTATAAGAGATTTTTATCAGGCACTTCTTGTGTACTTAAAACCTGAGGTTAAGAGTTGAGAACCCCATAGGAATATTGTGAAGTTTGAATGCGATTAACACAGTGATTATCAAACTTTAATGTGCACTGAATTAGGCGAGGATCCTAATAAAACACACATTCCAATTTAGTAGGTCTGTGGTGGAGCCTGAGATTCTGCTTTTCTAACAAGCTCTCAGGCCATGCTGACACTGCTGATCTGGAACCACACTTTGGGGAGGAAATGCAGCGAAAAAGACCAGCACTTAAGAAGTGGACATCACAGTACGAACCAATCTGCCTACGCTACAGAGATACTGAGACACCACAGGGAGGCGATTCCCTTGGACATTGTGGTTAAGGCCATCACTTGCTTCTGAGTAAGAAGAAAGTGGAGACTTAAATATACCTTCCTTGAGATTTGCTGTCCCTAACCTATTCTATCATTCACATATTCCTTAGAAGTCCAAAATTTTCTGAAATTTAGGCTAAAATTCTTTCAGCAGTAGGTTTCAAATCTCTGCACTTTTGCTTACACACACAACAGGCTTTGTTGAACAATTTGCTGTAGCTATTGCTGTGTGTATATACAAAAACCCCACATTTCCCCCTCAGAGAAGAAAAGTGCTATTTAAAGGAAAATTGGCCAATTTTTGAAATAATATGGAGATTTCTTCATATCTTTCAGTATCCATGATACTTAATATCCTCTGCGTTTGGGGTCCATCCCACGTGACTTGGTTTATTCAGGTCTGTTGTTTACCTTCTGTTTTAAGCAGGGCTGTGCATCAGACACCAGGAAGCATGAAACCAAAGCAAATAGATCCAGTAGACTCATTTCAGTGTCCCTCTGCCCTCTGAAACCTTTCCCTGACACCTTTGCCTTCCCCAACCACAGCCACCATTCCTAAAGAATGTTACTTTTTGCTGCCACAGGCCTTCGAGCATGCCCTCTGGGAGAACCTGCTTAAATTTATTGTCATTGTTTACTGATGTCACCCCTACTCCACTCTTGTGAGCTCCTCAGAGAGCGACTTTATGACTTATTTATCATCATATCTCCTGAGCATAGCAGTGTTTGGCGCAGAAAAGGTACTCAGTAGGCTTTGTTGAATTGAATTAAATGAATTGCAGGTTAAAGAAAAAAATTATTTTCAAGTTCTTGGTGGGAAGTAAGAATTGTGGCTTCTAAAGTGAGAATGGGGCAGGGTCAGATGCAGAATGTAGGGGTATGAAAGATCACCTGTGCAGAGAATGACAAGTTATTCAGTCTTGCTGGTAGAATGATGTGCGTGGGTGGGAGGAGAGAAAGGTAGGTAAGAAATGGAGCCTCGGGGGGCTATGGAACCCCCCCACCCAACTAAACTGTTTTGAGTATATGCTATGAGATGTGAAGAAGTAGAAAACAATTTTAAATTGTAAGCAGCATGATGCTATTTTGTTCGTAGACAGAACACTGGCAGTCAAATTAAGGATGTTGAAGCAGATTGAGACTAGAGGCAGGGATTTTAATAATCAAGACCCTGGTCCTCGGAGGGTTGCAAGGATAATGTTTAATACATCCGAGGTAAACAGGTAAATGTGCCTGCATCTCTAGCACCATCCTAGTGCTACCCAATGATGTTCAGTCATTTTCCCAGAGTTTTGAGAGCCCATTGGGTTATGTCTGAAAACAACAAAAATGGTCCTCTCCTCCAAAGACACGAGAAATTTATTTAGTGTTAACATAAATATATGTAAAAATCTGGGGGTGACCATTTTGGCAAATGTGTTTCCCATCAGCCTGCTTGATTTCACTTCCTGCCTTTCATGACATATATGGATATAGAAAGCATGAGACTCCCCACTGGGTTCTGCATTTATGCGCATCTGCTGTCCAATTTACAGCTTGCAAAGGAGGCGTTAATTAGTTGGCAGAAGCACCTGAACAGGGAGTACTGGGTTGACTGAGGGGGTGGGAAGGTCTTTGGCATTTCCTTATTCACATAGGCAGGAAAAAGAAGAAAGGAAACTCACATTGCTGTCCAAAATGGCAACCTCCAAGCCAAGGCAAGTGGTGCAATTATGGCAGGTCCTCTTTTCTCTAAAAAGAGGGTCTATTTCTGGAGTCATGTGATTAATATCAGATGCTCATAAGCATTTACTTTAAGTTTTATCTTTACACCCTGCTCTCTGAATTGTTAAAGATCTTTCAGAGAAACATGGGAAAGATTTTTGCTATTGAATATGGTTAAATGAACACTGAAGACGGAGTAAGACTGATCTCCACAGGAGGAAAAGTGGAGGATATGCCTTGTAAGAGAAAGGGCACTGATCCAGAGCCAGGAGAGGCTAGGAGGTGGAGGGTGGAGAGGGGAAGTCACAAATCCAGGTGGAGCTCAAAGGACTTTTCATTCGTGGTCAGTACAAAAAGCTGGCTGAGTTGAAGGAGGTGGCTTCAGTCAACCATTTGTTGGGGATTGTAGGAGGAGAGCAAGGCTAAATGAAGATCAAATCCAGCTTTCTTCAATTTGTATATCAAAAAAATTCATCGCATCTCTGCAGCTCCAAAACAAAAAGTAGTTGATGAGACCAAGTGAAAGAATTACAGGATGTGAACTGGTAAAATATTTTCATTTTAAAGATGGCACAACTGAGATGCGAAGAAGGGAAGTAACCTCCCCAGGGATATTGATGAGGGGATCATACTTGCACCTTGAGTTCCTGACTTTCTGCTCATTTTTACTCTTGCCAATACAACATACTGTTTTTCCACAAGTCTTTGGAACATTCCTGGGGGCAGTACCCTTCCCTCACATGTGATCCAGCCTAGCAACTTTTAACAGCACTGAGCTGTACAATATTGTTGCAGAAAGAGCAGCAGGGCCAAAGCAAAAAGACATGTCTAGAAAAAAAGATATGGACACACAAAGCTTGAATCACATAGTTATTTATGTCTCCAGTGAACATCAAGAGGAAATCAATCAAAAAAATGGTGAAATAGAAACTTGTAGATGGTTAATAAATATTGCATGCACCAATGGGGCAGAAGACACTGTGTTAAAAATTCAGAGGTACTCAGATGACATATATAAAGAACTCAGGGTGAGTGCTTACTTTCTACTTTGGAAAATGCCACTGAACCTTCATAAAATACAGCTTGCACTGAAGCAATGCAAAAAGGAGAAAGAAACAAATTGAGCTTTTAGCACACTCAGCAAGCACTCTTTCAAGCTGCCAAGGTACAAGGTACCTTCTCTTTAGAGAAGTACTTTTTATCCAATCCCAGGATGGCTGCCCCTAGCTCCTGATCAAGTTGAGGTGTCCAAACAGAAAAAGCAAAGAGTAGAGGAAATTGAGTGAGGCAAACAAATGGGGGCCAGGTCTTTCTAAGAGATCGGAGGGCTCCAAGCTCTGCTGCTGCCTTCAGCAAAGGCTAATGAGCCCCCGAGAAGACAAAGTGTTTTCTAAACACACATCCCAGGCAGAAAAGAATTCTTAAAGTATATAATTAGGATCAATTAACAAGGAGTAGAGAGGAGCTGAAATAGCATATAGAACAGGGTGACTTCATTACACTTTCCCTAAGAATTGTGAAAGGTGGACTTCTTACGGCTTTTCTGAACTGAGCCGGCCTTGGGCTGTGTGCTTATAAGCTTGAGGATAGAGAATGGAAAATCAAAGGAAATTTTCTTATCCAAGTTTACCAAATATTTTCTCTGTTAATTGTTTTAAACCCCCAGTTCTCAAGCCAGTGTGATGATAGATTTTCAGTAATATTTACCAATGAGGACACAAAATGAAGTGATAAATGGGATACACACATTTTCTGTCCCCATCCTTACCCTCTTCAAGTTGTGAAGGTTTTGCCAGGGGTAGAACAGGCAGCCTTTAGTTAAAAATCAAGCCTTCCTAGTTGTTTGGTACTAGTTCCACATAGCCTATAAAACCCAGAAAAGGGAAACCAGAGTGGCATTTTCATTGCTTGAGAATTCATTAGGTGCAATAGAAGATAAAAAAAGAGAGGCCTTCCTATAGCCTTTGGGAACATGTATATTGAAAAGAGTTGGTTCAAATCCAATATCCTCTCCTCACTAGCTATACAACCTTAAGAAAGCTTTTTGATCTTTGAGTCTTGGTTTGCTATCTGCAAAATGGGCCTGAATCATCCTAGATTATTGTAGAGATTAATAAGATAATGTCTGCAACTGGCTTTTGTGAACAACATGAAGTAACAGGCTAATACATTCATTTACCCAAATGTGTACTTTAGAGTCAGTTTATCTTGGAGGGTTCACCAGGAAACTGCATTGCTCAAAATTAGACATTCTAAACCTGGGAGATTTATTGGGATTTTTTATGGCCAAGGTGGGTGTTTGGCAATGCCTACTTTTAAAGGTTTCAAATTAAAATTGTGGCTAGGCATTAGTGGTGTCAAACTTTGGAGCCATTCATCCATTTTTGGAGTGTTCCTAATGTACCATTTTCATTTTGTAAACGGTGATAAAACATACATAGTATAAAATAAACCATTTTAGTCATTTTTAAGTGTACAGTCAGTGGCATTAAGTCCACTCACATTGTTGTGCAGCCATCACCACCGTCCACCTCCAGAAGCATTTTATCTTCCCCAACTGAAATTCTGTATCCATTAAACATCAATTTTCCACTCCCAACTCCCACCAGCCCATGATCACCACCATTTGACTTTCTGTCCCCGTGGATTTGACTACTCTAGGAACCTCATATAAGAGGAATCATATGATATTGTTTTTTTTGTTGGGGGCGGGGGTGGTGGGGAGGGGGAAAGACTGGCTAATTTCACTTAATGTCCTCAAAGTTCATCTGTGATGTAGCATGTGTCAAAATTTCCTTCCTTTTTAAGGCTAATATTTCATTGTGTTTGTGTGTATACCACAGTGTTTTTATCAATTTATCTTTCAATGGACACTTTGGTTGCTTCTACATTTTGGCTATTGTGATAATGCCATTATGAATGTGGTAGCACCCTGAATTTCATCTTTTAAGAAAAAAGATTTGTTTCAGTTCATAGGTACTCTCCTGATTCATCTCTGATAATTGTTGGGTTGGTTTTCTCTTCAAGCAGATTGCCTCCTCAGTTTCTCAACATCTTACAAAAATGTCAGCCCTAACCCTAGCTCAGTCAGCTGTTAAAGCATATGAATTTTCAATTAAGGAAAAAAAAAAGACTAAATAGCTGCACACCAGGTACTTGTCAGAAAATATAATCTGAAATTTAATGCGCCTCAATACCCTTTCAAAGATTCATTGAGAGACATGTACCTTACTAAATTAGAGCTGCTTGAAGGTTTACTTTTTCCAATTTAGTCCCAAATTAAACCAGACCACCATGGAGAACCTCTGTTAGGGCACTGCAGTAGGAAAACGTGATGTCAGAGTCCCAACACATAGACCCCACTGGGGCATTGCCTAGTGGAGCTGTAAAAAGAGGGTCACCATTCTCCAGACCCCAGAATGGTAGATCCACAGACAGCTTGCACTCTACATCTGGAAAAGCCACAGACTCTCAATGCCAGCCCATGAAAGCTAGGAGGAGAGCTGTACCTTGCAAAGCCACAGTGGGTAGAGCTGCCCAAGGTCATGGGAGCCCAGCTTTTGAATCAGCATGACGTGGATGTGAGACATGGAGTCAGAGGAGATCACTGTGGACCTTTAAGGTTCAATGACTTCCATTTTGGATTTCAGACTGGCATGGGGCCTGCAGCTGCTTTGTTTTGGCCAAATTCTCCCATTTGCAATAGGCGTATTTACCCAATGCTTGTACTGCCATTATATCTAAGAAGTAACTAACTTTATTCTCTCTCTACAGAATCATATATGGAAGGGACTTGCCTTGTCTCAGTTGAGACTTTGGACTTGGACTTTTGAGTTAATGCTGAAATGAGTTAAGACTTTGGGAGACGGTTGGAGTGGCATGATTGTGTTTTGAAATCTGAGGACATGAAATTTGGGAAGGGCCAGGGGTGAAATGGTATGGTTTGGCTGTGTCCCCACCCAAATCTCATCTTGAACTGTAGTTCCTATAATCTGCACATGTGGTGGAAGGGACCTGGTATGTGATAAATGAGTCTTGGGGGCCGTTTCTCCATGCTATTCTTGTGATAGTAAGTATAGTAAGTTCTCATGAGATCTGACGGTTTTTAAGGGGCTTCCCCCTTTACTTGGCTCTCATTCTTCTTCCTGCCACCATGTGAAGGATGTGTTTCCTTCCCCTTCTGTCATGAGTGTAAGTTTCCCGAGGCCTCCCTAACCATGCCGAACTGTGAGCCAATTAAACCTCTTTCCTTTATAAATTACCTAGTCTCAGGTATGTCTTTAGTAGCAGCATGAGAACAAACTAATACACTATCATATGTAACTGTCCACAGAACAGTGTCATTTTTGGAGAAATTATAGCTGTAGTGATGTTTGTGTCACAGATCTATTAAGGCTAGAAGAAAAAAGTGTGCTAAAATTCTAAGCCATTGAATCTCCAAACAATTTTTATTTCATCTTCATTTTTACCCAGCTACCAGGGGGAAATATATAACATCAAAAAGCCTGACAGGTGAATGAATTCCTCTATAATTTTCTCTCTTAGAAAATAAAACACATGAGAGATTAAGGACTCCTCCTGTCCCTCTAGCTAAATTTTTAGACCAGAAGCAGGTATAAGCAGTGATATCCATGATTTTCCTCTTAGAGTCCAGTTTAATTTCATCTGTTCTTCCAAGAGAGGGATAAGGAGAGACTCCTACCCAGATTAGAGGAGACATTCAGTCCACCTATTGCACCAGCCAAATAGGAAAGAATGGAAGAGAAATGAAAGGGAGGGGAGGGGAGGAAAAGTAGAAATGGAGAAGGGGAACTAGAAAGAGGAGAAGGAAAATATAAAAAGGGGGGGTAGAAATAGAAAAAGGGAAGGAGACAGGAGGGGAAGGAAGGAAGGAAAGAGGAAAGATAAAGGGAAGGATGGGAGGTCCTAAGATTTAAGTATCCCTTCCAAAAATCACATTGAAATTTAGTGTCATTGTTACAGTATTAAGAGGTGGGGTCTTCAAGAGGTGATCAGGTCATGAAGGTTCTGTCCTCATAATGGATTAATGTTGTTATCAGGGGAATGGGCTCATTATCTCAGGAGTTGGACTCCCTTTTTCTCTGTCTCATATGAACTCACCTGCTCTCACTCTCCTCACCACTTAAGGCCTCTTCCATGTTATGATGCAGCAGGAAGCCTCACAACAGATGAGGTCCCTTGATCCTGGACTTCCAAGCCTACAGAAATGTGAGCCAAATAAATCTATTTTTTTCATAAATTTCTCACTCTATGGTCTTCTGCTATAGCATCAGAAAATGAACCAGGGCAGGAGGGAAGGGAAAGCAAAACAAAACCAAAAGAGAGGACTTCTGAGGAAGCGTCAAGGAAAGGAGAACTTTAACCCCCATTTCTCCTTCCATGTAGAGCCCACATTGATGGCAGTCCTCTCATCTGTGTAGGCTTTGGCATGTCTTAGCAGACATCAAGTTCTTTGTCCCTTTCCAGGGTTATCTGACATATTTTATGATTGGAAGTCAGGCTTCACTGAAGATTGCACATTCTAAATAGACGTTTTGACTTCATATTCCCACTGTCCACCATGTCAAATGATCTCAAACATCTGCATTCAACAAGTTTATTTTTCCTGGTTACCTCTCTCATATGTGGTAATCAGGTAACATGAGGATATCAGCACTCCTTCCATGCTCACCAAATAATTTTCAAATGAAAACTTGACATCCCAAGTAGATTACCATATTAGGGAAGGATATATTGACATGCTGACATGAATATCTGGTGCCCCCTTGCCTGTTCTAATCTTGCTATAAACAAATTGGTATAGGGACAATTAACCCTTCTATCAATTTCTGAGCTTGGTCTGTACAGGATAGCCTCTTGAACTCATTTAACTATTCAGGCACTGAGTAGATCACATTTCTGAATCTACAAAGCTGTGTATCCTACCAGGATGCTCAAGGGTCACGATGACTACATCCACTTCCACACTCTGAAGTCCTATAGAAGTGGCTGACAGGATTCTGGAATAGTAACAACACTTACCATTTGTCACTCATGTACCAGGCACTATTCTACATACCCTTTTATTAAAAAAGAAAACTTATTCCTACAACAGCAGTGTGAGAAAGGTACTATAATTATTACCATTCTACAGATGACAAAACTGAGGCACAAAGAAGTTAAATAGCTTGCCCCAGCGGTGGAGACAAGATTCACTACCAGGTAATCTGGCTCCTAAGCTTACATTCTGGAGTGTTACACTATAATGCCTCCAGGGATTGATGACATTTATTCTTTGCTCTACAATTAATATTTTCGATGACTACAAACATTCTACATTCATTGTCTTTTTTAGCCTCAAAACAAGTTGATGAGGTAGGTACTGTTTCTTTTTCTTCTAGACATGGAAAATAATGTTCGGAGAGATAATACTCTCTAACACAGCTGGTGAGTTGCGGCAATGCAATTCAAATCCACTGGTTTTTCTCTACCTTGGTTCTCATGGGCTGCCCATTAGAATATCTGGAGAGAAGCTTTACAAGATGCTGATGCCCAGGTTCCAGCCCCAAAGATTCCAGTGTTATAGGTCTGGAGGGAAGCCTGGACAATACAATTAAATAGCTTTATTGAGGTCTAGTTACATAGTACAAAATTCACCCATTATAATGGTAAATTATATTTAAAATATATAAAGAATTATGCAGGCATCACCACAATCTAGTGTGTTCTTTATTGATACATAATAGTTGCACATATTTTGGGGGCACATTTGATATTTGGATACATGCATACATTGTGTAATGATCAAATCAGAGTAACTGGGATACACATCACCTCAAACATTTATCTCTTTCTGTTGGGAACATTTCAATTATTCTCTACTAGCTATTTTGAACTATATAATACATTATTGTTAACTCTAATAATCAATATTATCAAACACTAGATCTTATTCCTTCTAACTACATTTTTGTAACCATTAACTGACTTCACTCTTATCCTCCTTTCCCCCTACTTTTTCTGCCTCTGGTAACCACCAATCCACTTTCTACCTCTACAGGGGGCACTTTTTTAGCTCCCACATATAGGGGCAAACATATAGTACTTGTCCTTTTGTGCCTGGCTTATTTCACTTAACATAATGACCTCCAGTTCCATCCATATTGCTGCAAATGACAGGATTTCATTCCTGTTACAGGTGACTAGCATGCTATTGTGTAATACACATTTTCTTTACCTGTTGGACACAGATCCACAGCATCCAAATTTTGATTATTGTGAATAGAGCTGCAATGAATGGGAATGCAGACATTTATGCAATATAGTTTTAGAACATTTCTATCACTCCAAAAATTTCCTCTTGGCAGTTTGCAGTCAATCCTTGCTCCTACCTGTGGCCCCAGACTGCCACTGATCTGCTTTCTATCCATTTGTGTTATGTGGACACTAACATAAATAGAATCATAATGTATGTAGTCTTTTCCATCTGGTGCCTTTCATGTCTCATTACATTGTTCAGGGGTATCTATGCTCTAGCATGTTCCTTTTTATGGTTGAACACTATTTCACTGTACAAATACATTACATTTTGTGTGACTTTTCAGAAGTTAGTGGGCATTTGGGTTGTTTCTAGTTTGGTGTTATTATGAAAAATGCTCCTATGAACATTAGTATAACATGCCTTGGTGTGGAAATACATTTAAATTTCTCTTGAGCATATTTCTAGGAGTGGAATTGCTGGGTTGTATGGTATGCTTATAATTAACTTTTTTTAAAAGACTGATTTTTCCCATTTTACATTCCTACCAGCAAGGATTGAAGGTTTCGTTTTCTCTATATCCTTACCACAGTTTGTGTTTGGATTTCTAATTTTAGTCATTCTAGTGACTGTGCAGTTATATGTCATTGCAGTATTAATTTGTATTCCTTATATTCTTTGGATTCCTCATTATATTGAGTATCTTCTCAAGTGCATATTAGCCATTTGTGTATCTTCTTTGATGAAACTTCTATTCAAATCTTTTGCCCCTTTTAAATTGGATTGTCTTCTTATTACTGAGATTTAAGAGTTATTTTTATACTCTATTATGAAGTATTTTATTAGATACATGACCAGCAAGTATTTTCTCCAGTCTGTGACTGAACTTTTCATTTTCTTATTTGTGTTTTTTAAAAAATACAAACATTTTAAATTGTGATGAAGTATAAAACACTTATTTTTCATTTTATGGATTGTGCTTTTCTATCATATCTAAGAACTCTGTGGTCAACCAAGGTCATGAAGGCTTTCTCCTGTTTTCTTCCAGAAGTATTACAGTTTAAGCTATTATTTTGAGGTCTACAATCCACTTTTAGTTCATTTTTGTGTGTGTCGTGAGGCTTTGCTTATGAATACTTTTTCCAGAACAGTTTTTGAAAAGATTATCTTTTCATTAAATTGTCTTGTCTTTGTTGAATGGGCCTTGGATTTTTAAAAGCTCCCCCGGTGCAGCCAACATTGAGATTCAAGCTGCCTGAAGATGTTAGCATCCATAGGTCTCTTCTGCCTTTTCATATTAGGCAAAGATCGTGATAATGTTCTAGAATCTAGAATACTTCTAGCCTGATGAGAGACTGATTTTTCCCTAGAATGTCTGCAAATAGTGTCACCATCTGGACAGAAACCTCCAGAGGAAACTGATTATACAAAGACAATCTTAAACATGAAAATAACCACAACCCTTACTTGTAGAACTGTCCTATCTGCATGAATCACACCCTTGTCTGGTTTTCCAATGAGATTGAGAACTATTCAAAGGCAGGGGCAGTGGTTTAATAATAATAACAATTTGAATAGCACCATTTGAAGGACCCAGCCATGTTCCAGTGCTGTGCTCTGTATCTCTTTATAGATACTGTCTCATATATTCATCATTTTCCAAGACTCCTGAGTTGTGTTTCACAGAGGTTAAGTAACTTGCCCAAGGTCACACAGTCTATAAATGGCAGAGCCAGATTCATGCTATGGAAAGTCTCCCCATTAAACCATAAAAAATAACCAAGAAAGTGTTACTGGATAACCCAGTCTCTTATAGGAAATGGCCCTGAGTTTTCCAACCTATTTCCAACATATATGTATGTGTGTGTATATATATATAAAATATATGTCTGTGTGTGTGTGTATATATATATATATAGAGAGAGAGAGAGAGAGAGAGAGAGAGAGGAGAGAGTCAAAACAGACAAGCAGGAGAGGCAGGCAGAAACCTTGAACTTGAGTCTCTAGTGAACTTGGTCTCTCTATGAGACTGGAGGAAAGTCTACAAGGAAATTATAGGCTTTGTTTTTATTTTCTATCATGTTGACAGTTTAGAAATTTTATCCCACTGTGGGGAGGGGTAATACCTTTCATGTTTAACATGGCTGGCTTACCATCCTTTTGACAGTTTTTCCCTCATTTTCGATAATGTAGATATTGATCTTTTCTCTAGAATGATGGACATTATACTAAAACTTGGGGGATGATGTGTCCTCTTCCACCAGCCATTCGCAAATGCACAATGCTTGTCTATATTTCTCTAACAGCCTCTTAATTTTGGAAGATGATGCCTGTGTAATTCCTGACTCTCCTGCTCAGACTACATTCCCACGTGCAAGATCATACCTTTGCTTCTCTCAAAAATAGGGCCCTCTGTCAGTTTCTTGCCAAGCATTATATTAATAGCTGTGAAGCCAGGGCTGCCTGTACCAAGAAAGCATATAAAGAGACAGTGACTTCCACACCTGTTCCACCATGAATGGCTTGTGCTGCCGTCCTCTCCAGCTCCCACTGCCTTTTAGACCAGGCCTCTTGCCCACCAAGCCCATCAGAACAACCCAGCTTAGCCCTTCCTGTGCTGGCTTAGTACAGAGGCTTCTGTGCCTCTGTTCAGGAATTTGGAAGCATCTTTAGCTCAGACATCCATAGAAAAAAAACTAGTACTATTCTAGCTGGCTTAGCCCAGTGACTTCCAAGCAATTATTTTTCTAGCTATTGGGTATCTGTCAGCTCTGCACATCTGCCCTACCAGTCCGTGTAAGTAAAACAGAGTGATTCTCCCCTTAGTTTTTTGTTTTCTGATAAAAACCGGGGAAGGGGGGGGAGGCTGTCCCCTCCCTATGAGTCACAGCTCCAGTAAGAAAATACTCTGTCTTAAAACTCAGTCCTCATCAATTTATTAAAATGTAATTCAAGGTTCATTTTTATTGGATGTAACATATGCAGGCTATCTATGGTGGCAAGTTTTTCTGAAACAGATTTTTCCCAATAGTTTGTGCATGAATGTAAAATTCACTGTGAACACTTGGTACTCACTATGCTTCAAGGCCAATGAGTTGGTAATGACCTGATCACATAATAGCTATAGTTAAATTCATGACTATAGATAGTACCTCCTAAAACCAGGGCAAGGCTGACTGCTTCTCTTTGACCCTTGATCCTCAGGATTTTATGTGGAGAAGTTGAAAGAGCACTATTCTGGTGATCACGAAGTCTGACATCTGGTGCTCGCCATGCCACTCTCTAGCTATATTACTTTGATCAAATTGCCTAACTTCTGCAAACTTTAATTTCTTTGTTTAAAATTTGCCCTAGATCTGTATTTCCTAAGTGCTGTCCTATGTAATAAAATTCTTTAGTAAAACTGAGCTATAATATTCTTTAGTAAAACTGAGCTAAGCGATCATTTAAATTGAGAAATCTCTGGAAACCTGTCTTGTCCGCTGGGAACCTCCTATTCCTCCTTTAAAGCTCTCCTCTAAACCTTGATTCCTATGAATCTTATTCTCATCCCTCCTTCCCAAAAGAATGCATCCTTTTCCCTCTCCTTCTCCCATACTACTTTTCAAATTCGTCTACTACGGTGCTCATTCCATAACACACAGTTTATTTTCACATGTCTATTTAGCAATAATTCAAATTCTGAAAGGTTGGAGTCTTATCCTATTTACCTTTGTGCCCAAGATCTAACACAGATATGACATGTAGTAGGTACAAAATAAATGTTGATAGGAATAACCAATAACTGGTGCTATTGGAGGACCGGGGATATGTTCACACTTGGCTGGACTCCTGTAACAATTTTTTTTGGTTGTACGCAGAAAAGTATGTACTTTTCTCCCTTCTCTTCTTTGGGAAATAGCTTCTTCCTGACTCCAGTTGTGTAATCTTGGGGGGGCTGTCAGTCAAAGCACTTGGTCCCTCCCCACAGGAATAGCCATGATGTGACTCAATCTGGCCAACTGTTGTACCTTGTTCTCCTTCCCCAGTGACAAAGCAAGTGGGGAGGGTGAGCACAGGATCCAGGCTAGGCCCATCATTTTCCCTCTGGGTTTACTGCATTATTGTTCATGAGTCTTTTATCAAAACTTGTTTTTATGTTAATTAATGCTTTTTAACTAGGTAAAAGCAGCTTTCTAAGGAGCCCCAAATTTATGGGCACTTTCCCAAATTGATGTGCCCAATGACAGCATTAGGACACTATTATCCAAGAAAAGCACTGTGATATGCTTATTTGTATATCTGCATAGTATATGAGCAGATAAATGTGACATTAACTTTTTTTGTGTTGCAAACCTTGTCAGGAATTCTTTAATCACACTCTACTTCATCGCTTTATAGTGTCTGATTTTTTTGACCTTGTGTTCTCCTTGAAATTCCATCCTGTCCTGGTTTCTGCATCCATAGCCCTTCCTCTCCTACTTCCAGGTCACTCTTCTCTTATCTTCTTTATGGAATCCTTTTTCTCTGGCATTTTTCCCCAGCTGGAGAAGGATAGAGTGTGTTACCTTTTGAGTCACAGAAATCGAAGGGCATGAATAGGGAGATGCTAGTGGCCATCTTCTACCATATTTAAAAATCTGTGTTACGCAGAAGAGAATAAAGAATGGAGATAGGTTGAGCTGGAGGGAGAGAATGAATGTGAGTGAGTGAGCCTTGGCAGTGGCAACACCCGAAAGCCCAGAAATTTCCCTCCCTTTAATTCCATTAACCTCCACTGTCTTTTTCATATAACCCTTTAATATGTGAGTACCTGTTAATTACAATCTAACTTAACTAAAATCCCCACACATCCTTTAGCTTATATCATTCTAGGAACATAATTTCTGTGATGGTTTAGCACATGGAATAAAGATGCAGTCCAGGGTCTCAAAAAGGGAGGCCAGTGTCCAGGCCCAGAAATGGTTTTTCCAGATTGCAGCTCAGGAAACGCACACATTTTGCAATAATTCTTTGTTCCTGCATGGACTTTGAAAAATCAATCTACTCCTTGCCTCTAGCATAGCCCTCTGAGAAACCTGCAATCCTTCAGAAGGACTTCTATATTTGGCTGCTGACTCAGCCAAAAAAAAAATTTTTTTTCTTTCTCCCAGCTAGTTTAATTCTGCAAGCCCCACCAGTGACTGACGATATTCCAGATTGGGAGCACTGTAACTGAAGGCAGCGAGTTGCCTGCTGTTATTTTCTGCTTTGTTCTAGCTTAATTGCTTTTGTACATGTGCCTATTACATTAAGAACAAAATGAAAACTCTATAAGACTGAAAATCGCACTTAAAATAGCATCTTGTCCCTTCAGAGTCTCCTATTCGACTGTAGCCAGGCAGGTGTTCTTCAGCAGAAAGACTTACAAGTTACTCTGGATCTGGGGAAACAGGTAGCTACAATTTCCCTTTGCCTACACCACTCTCTCCAGCAAATTCTCTCACTGCAATGACAGGTTCTGCCATGAAGCTCACCAGTAAAAAGATCACATTTAATGGTGACAAAAGAGATAAAAAGTGTGTGACCGTCTGCAAGGTAAATTGTCTTAGTGGCATTTCTTAGTTGAATAGAGTTGGATTTGGGTAATGGGAAGCTTTGATCATAAAAATAGTTCAGTGTTATTTTTATACTGTCACAAACTTGCCTCAGTGTCCAAGGAGTAATGGCTGTTATGGTTAATATACTATTGATTGGTTCTCTCCTCCCCTGCTTCTTCTCTAGAACATAGTAGGTGACCCCTGCAGACTGTGTTCTTTGAGCTACTATGATAGCGTCATGCTTTCTAAAGGATTTGGCCAGTGAGAGAAACTGGTTCTTGTTCATCTTGCCACCAGAATCTAAGAAACTGTTTCAGGATGGTGCAAATAGAGAGGAAACAGAAGCCAGAGTTACAGAAACTCTTCTGAGCTTCTGGTTCATGCCATGTCTGAAGTTAGACCATCCTAGCACTTTTCATTGATATGAGCCAATAAATATCCTCTCTGATTTGGCCTGTTTGGGTTGATATTTATTTTTATTATTATTTTTATCACTTGCAACAGAAAGAATTTTGATACTGATCACTCTTTGGATTCTTTCTTGATGAAGAAAGACCTTTCAAGGAACCCTAAGGAGCATGAATGTAGCACATTCACCTCCACACCCAGACCTCCCTTGATACCAAGCTCATTCTTCTACTGCTGTTTAATTTCATAGCTGTTGAGTTTGCTAATTCTACCCGGCTTCACTTCTAAATGGGCTGGTTTTGGTTTTGTTTTCTTCAAGGAGCAGTCAAAATAGAAAGCATAGGACAATATCAAAGTAAAATCCCAGAGTCAGCAGTATCAGCTTTGCCTGGGAACTTGTCAGGAATGCAAGCTTTACAGCCTCACCCCAGTCCTCTTGAACTAGAAACTCTGGGGGTGGGCGCAGTGATCTGTACTTTAACCAGCCCTTTAGGAGATTCAGACACTAACTGAAGCTTGAGGATTGCTGGCATGGAGGGTGTCCAAAATCATTCTATACTATGGGGCAGGTACGATTGGCAATTATAATGAAGAATTTGGAAAAAGCCACAGTAAGACCAGGGTGGTATGTTATTAGAAATGTTTTATGATGGAAGATGCAAATTTCAAGTGGTGAAGTAGGTCAAATACGACATTTGGCAAGTGCAGAGAAGAAAACAGGGTTAGGATTTAACAGACCCACAGGCGAACTGGAAGGAAATAAAGGGTTGTGTGTGTGTGTGTGTGTGGTCGTGGGTTTGGGGGGAACTTAAATGTTTCTTCTGTGGAAGGTACCATTGTAGCCTTGCATGTTATAGGAAAATCAGTTTCCCAGACAACCACATTTTGGTATTATCTTTGGTGGTTGCCAATCTAGCAACTTTGAAAGCTTGGGGGTTAATAATTTTATTTCTGTGCAAAATAAATTTAGTTTCTTTTGGATACACAGTAGCTTTTCCAATAACCTCCTACCTTTATGCCTGGGATATGAAGAAAACCAGTAAGGAACATTTTATCCCTTTTGGTCATTAAGAGTTCTGGTGGCCTTACTCATTTACCATATCAGCACAATTAGAAGGAGTGATTCCTTTCTAAATACAGCCTTCAGTAGAGCCTATGCATTTTAGCAAACCATTCTTTCCCTAGTATTCTTTGGAGCCTTAACATGTAGAGTAAGCCTAAAGTCCAGTAAAAAATCTAACTACCAGCCAGGAGGAGGCCTGGTCTTGACTTTTCTGTGTTTGTTCCCTGTCTGCTCACAACCCAGCCTTCTTTCTAGACAGTGTTTCTGTGATAGTGGCATTCTCTCAATACTATCTGACAGTCCTCAGCATTCATCAGTGGAAGCCTGGAGCACGGAGAAACAGCTAACCGGATCCCTGTGCCAAATCCTAACGGCCCAGGTCATGAGCAGCAGTTCCAGAGGAGTCCAGGCAGAACTGCCTAACCTTGAGGCTCTTGTCTGCAGTGTCACCCTTGCCTCTCAAGTTCAGAAACCTCGTAGGAAATAGAGTTTCTACAAGGCAAACATAATGCAGCACTTGTTGGTGACTCTTTCTGAAAGACATCTGTGAATGACCAACATTTCATCCTGAGTCAGGAGCACTCCGTATCCATGCATCTCCTGGTCTCTCCCTCTGTTGCCAGATAATTCATTGGTATTTAATAATGCTGCCTTTGTTAAATACCTGCCAAATTAGGTAAGGCTCTAGGATGGTGGCCAATGCCTCTTACACACACGTGTACACACGTACTCATGCAGGATGTCTTTTCCATCATGAATTTTATTTAAAAGAAAAAAAGAACCTGCCACAACACATTGAGCAAGGGTAGCTTCCTCTCTCCTTCACTGCAGCATTGTCCATGGGGTCCAGCGTCAGCGTGGCTGGTGAGAAAGCCCACCACTAGTGCTATCAGCATCTATACCTTAGCTGGTTTTCCTTTCCCACTCAGGGGTGGTGGCATGATCCACTGGGCAAACTTGAGTCCAGATGCTGGCTTTACCACGTATTTGGATAATCTACCAAATCCTTACTCCCTACCACTTGATAAGTATTTATCAAGCACCTCCTCTGTGCCCAGCAGTGATCTGACCACTTGGAATTTTTTCAAAGCAACAGACAAGGATAGCTGCCCTCATGGAACTTACATTCTAGCAAGAAAAGACAAACAATACACATAATGAGAAAATATATACTAGATTAGAAAGTGCAAATTGCCGAGAAGAAAATGGAACAGGTTGAGGAGGGTAGATTGATAAGGTGATGGGTCATTGGGTTGCAAAATGAAATAAGGCAGTCAGCACAACCTTCAAGAGTAAAGATCTGCAGATGAGAAACTTCCATGAGGGAATACCTGGAAAGAGAATGGAAGCTCCAGGCACAGGGCACAGCTGGAGCAAAGGTCCTGAGGGAGGAGTGTGTCTGCTGAGTTTGAGGATGAAGTAGTAGGCCAGTGTGGCCAGATTGGAGTGAGCAGTGTGGAGAGGAGTAAAAGAGGGGTCATGAAATACCGTAGATGTGGAATTAACTTGCTCACTGAAGTCAAATGCAAGAACATCAACTTTAGTGATGGGGGAGTCATTGCGCTCTTTTGATCAGAGTCATTAGAAGATTCCATCTGGTTTCTAAAGGGATCTTCCAGGCTTCCGTATGGAGAATAGTCTGTAGGGGGCAGGAGAGAAGCAGATGCCTCTTCCAAGGCTGTGGCTGGAATTCCGGGGAGAGAAGAGGAATGGGCTGTGCCAGGCTGGCAGCAGTGAAGAAGAAGAAGAAGTGGTTGAATTCTGGATATATTTTAAAGATAGTGAGCTCACACTTCTGGATGAACTGGATGGTAGAGTATGAGAAAAAGAGGTTGACTCCAAAGATTTTGAGTAACGAGAAGAATGCAGCATCCATCTACTGAGGTACAGACTGTTTTGTGAGACTTAACCGTGAAGCATCCCCATGGAGACCAGCACATAGCAGGCACTCACTAAATGTTCCTTTCCTCCGTACCAGCTCCTCGTCACCCTGCTCCTTTCTCTTCACGTTGCCTGCCAATGACACAAGACTTTGCTTCTTCAAGACACAGTCTCCTCATCTTTACCTTGGTGTCAGTGAAGACAGCCAGGAATGTATTGAGGATTACACCAGATGAAGCATTTTTCAAAGGCTTGATACAGAGCAAATGCTTAACAAATGTCTGCTTTACCTAAGCAGAAAGAAAATTGAGCAAGTTGCTGGGTACTTGGACATAAATAATATGGGCTGGTCTTTCTACTTCCATCTCTGCGGCTTCACTGGAGTCCTCAGGAACCTTCTCAAATGCAGATAATCATGTCACTCAGCTGCTCATATTCGGTGGCTCCCAGTTGCTCACCTGATCAAGGCCAGGTTTTTAAGCAAAGTTAATGGGCCCATCGCAGTACACTCCAGCCAGATCAGTGGTTTCTCCCTAACCACTTAGGCTCAGTTCACAGCAAACAATGTGTTTGACTTCCCAGCCTCTGCGTGTGTACTCAGACTGCAGAACATGATCCTGCTCCCTCAGTCCTCTAGAATGCCCCCTTCACATCTCCTCTTCCACCTCCAAGTGAGGTCCTACTCTTCCTTTAGGACACAGACCAAATGCTACCACTTCTATAAACCCTCTTCATCTCCACCAATGATTTTTCCTTCTCTGTCCAATACTGTGGAGTGTTCATGTGTATCTGGTTGTAATTCTTACACATCACAGAGCAGGGATGATATTAAAATATTTAACAGTTGGTACAGCCCAGACACCAGCCAGTCAGAACTGACACCAGCCATCATCAGCCAGTGTGCTCCAGCCGAACATCAGTCTTTCCACACAGCATTTTGCATTGACCTGCCTGCCTCCCCTATTTAATTCCAAGGTCCTACATGCAAGAGAATACCACTTATTTATCTCTGCACCCCTAAAGCTTATCTGCCACCTATTAGCCTCTCTTTATTCAAATATCTGAATAAACAATTGTACGAAAAAGAAAAGCAAAGGTCCTGGCCTCATTTGAAGTCACCTCAGCATGAACTTCTTACTCCTGGTACTTTTTGGATCAAAGAGTCCCTCCTTTTACCTTGCCTTCTGGCTATCAGAAGACCAAATCCCCCACTGCTTTCCCTCCTCTTCCCTGATGCTCGATTTCAATCAAACACTCATATTGGAGCTGAAGGTGTCTTCCCAAGAGCAAGTTTTCACAAGTGGTGAAGCCAAAACCCACAACATCCTCCTCTGCCATCCGTTCCAGAGTGTACACTTGGCCCCGGATGCCAAGGCAGTGCAGCAATGTGGCGAAGGAGGTTTCCTGAATTCACAGCTTCCAGCTCAGCTCAGCTTTGGCAACTTCCGTTGTCTACTTTTCCTCACTTGTACACTCACCTTTTCTAGCCTCAACCTGAAAGTGTGTTTTATAAACTTATTCCCTCCCCATGAGGAAAAACAAGCTCCAAATAGGCCAAAGTAAATTGGCTGAGCCTTTGAATACATGATTATTTTTCCTAAGTGGCCTCTCACACATAGCCAAAGTTCATGATGTTAGCCAAAAAATAAATAGAGGGAAAGTGAGAAAAATTAGATTAAAGAGGGTTGGACAATCTACATAAAATTCCCCAAAGTTCAAGCTGGAAGAGGCCCTCGAGATCAGCTACTTCAAGGTCTCTCAAACTATGTTCCAAAGAACTACAGGAGTTTCAAGTAGCCCCATCAAGGAGCTAGGGCTCCAGTATCCTCATCAACCCTCTAAGCAACTTTGGCAAGGTTTTATCTATTTTGCATAAGGTTTTACTTGAATAGAGAGTTTTGTGGTTAAAAATGCTTACAAATTACTGTTCTAAGGCCAATCCACATGTTTTACAAATGAGAAAACCAAAGCTGAGAGAGGTGAAATACTTTGCCTGGACTTTCACAGCACACTGAAAATACAGTTAGAATTCAATTTCAAGTCTTCTAATTCAAGCCAATGCTTACCTTTGGTACCCAGCTGCCTCATGGTATTTTACATCTGTTGTCACTTGCCCAGAATTCCTTTTTCCTCAGTCAAGAAACTCTGTTTTCCCTACCATAGGGGGCTAAGGAGTCATGAACTTCACTCAGGCTCACCTCCCAGAGCCTCTGATCTCAGTCACCAAATACACAGTGATTGGTCCAGGGAAGGAGAAGATGTTCTTCTGAGACTGAGGGTAACCTGGAGCTCTGTTGCAATCAGATTAGCATTTGTCTGAGACTGACACCAACATAAAGGAGAGCAAATCAGAGTGGTGGAGAGAGGTGTGGCAGATTTCTGAAGGCATTGTTTAAACCCTCAGACCCAGCCATGTGGAAAGTTTGGGCTATCTCTGGACTTTTCAATAATGTAAGTCAATATTTTTTTATTTTGCCTAAATTGATTGTTTCTGTCATTTGTTGCGACATTGTCCTGCTTAACATGTGTTCTAAAGTTACTTTCATATATAAAGAATTATAAAGTTTTCCAAGCTTTTCCATTGCTCCAGGTCATAGAGGTGGGTGGAGCTACCCTCCTTCATTCCTGGATGGTATCACCACCTCCCTGGATAAGAGCTGGCTACAAGGACACATGAAACCTAGGATGTTGCAACATGGCAGAGAAACTCATGTGTGCAACAGATATTCTTTAGGAGCCCTCTAAGTGTCATTGCCATTTTTTGCACACTTGATGTGAACCTGTAGTCCAGTCGGTAGCCAGATAGAGCAAGAAAAGTATCGACTTTGGAGTTAGATGACTTGTGACTGTGTTTGATGTCTTGCTTTCCTGGGTAGCACCGTTACGATAAAGAGAAAGAATCCATATGTATCAGTCAAGGTCTAATCAGGAAACAGAAGCCACTTCAAGGGTTGAACACAGTAGATTTAATCAGAGAATTGTTTGCACAGATGACAGATAGAGGAGCTGAGAAACCAGATGAGGTGGTGAGACAACCCTGAGATTAGCAACACTAGGAAGCACCTACCACTCCTAGGACTGCAAGGATGAAAGGAGAGGGTGGCGATCCTGGAGTTCAGCAGCAGCCAGATTACCAGATGGAAGTCGTAGTGGGCCCTTCTGGAGGGATTCAGAGATAAGAATAACGCTCCACCACCATGGGAGACCATGTAGATGCAGACAGAAGGCATGCACGGGACTTGTCTTGGGTGGAAATACCCTGGCTTCTCTTCTCCCACTATCTTCAGGCAAACAAGAACCAAAACATGTTCACCATCATGATGTGTCATTGGTAGAAATTCACAGGTGGGATCTTATGATAGCCCTTGTTTCATTTGCTGCATTTCAGAGTTAAAGTAGAAATGATGTTTCAACCAGGTCGGAGAAGTATAAGGTCCTGCTTCATGATTTGGAGGCTTCCTCAGTCTTCACTAGTTTTTGTGTGGGAAAACTGTGTTCTGTTTTCTTTTCTATTGCTTTCACATGGAGCAAACACTTGCTACTAGGTTACATCAGCCATGTCCTGAAAACATACAGGGGAGTTGGGAGCAGCCACATCTCCAGAAGCCGCTGACCTAGGCCTTTTGTGCCTCATCCATTGTGATCTGGGTGGGCAAAGTCCTGGTAATTTTCATTAAGCCAGCTGAGGAGATCAGCATTTGGCTGTAGGCCCACCCATTCCATGGAACTTCATAGTTATCTGAGCCGGCCAAAGTGTAATTAAAAGACAGGCCATCCATGGGAAATAACCCCATCAACAAATTCCAAGAAAGGAGACAGAACTTCCTGAAACTCTTTGGTCATCTTCTCTGCCTTGTTTTATTTCTTCATGGAATGTGCCAAGCCAAGAAAGCTTAGAAGGTCATCAAGCAAAGTTACTCATTTATGGGTTCTTTATTTGGTCCAGCCCCAATTTGTTATAGTTTGCTTCTCAACAGCAAGCAAGGAAAAGTCTCAGCTTGGCAAGGAAATAGTGCCTAATCTTTGTTGATATTGGGAGGGCCTGCAGTTCATCAAGTGGAAAATTGAGATTTAATGGGAAATGAATCTCAGGGAGGAATTGAGACATCTTCTTGTGTTTTACATGTTTTAAAGGGTTGCGTGACTTCTTACTGCTTAATTATGGAGCCATTCATTCACCAAACATTTGTTGAGTAATCTGTTAGTGTGTCTTCTCAGTTTTTCCTCAGAAAACAAAAGTGATGAGGGCAAAACTATGACAAGACTTTGGTGAAGATGAAACATCCCCTTCAATATTTTTTCTTTTCAAGAAAGTGAAAATCAATCTCACTAAAATCCAAGCAAGTTTTTAAAACAGCTAAATTTCAGGTGAAGAAGGTGTTTTACTAACTCAACCCCACAGAAGAAGGATGTTTCCTTCTTTGATGCTCTGAAGGCAGAATTGGATTTGATTCCTGAATCTGCTGTCATCAGCTGCCTGGACATGACTGAATCACATCCTTTCTGAACTTCAATTTTCTCATCAAAAGAATGAGCTTCACAACAATGACCGTGTAAGGGAAGACATGTGGTTGAAGAAATCTCTAACATATTAACAGTCTATTAGGCACATATTAAGTGATTGCATAATTATAAATATTATTTACTCAATATCCTCAGACATGTCTCTTTGCCAAACTAAAGTGAGCTCACATCATCTCTGTCCCAAACCCATAGCTTTCTCCCTTCACTCCCTCATTAGGTTAACCAGGAACACAATGCTGTGTCCTCTCTGACTGGTCTCCTAGCTCTAGGCATTTTGTGAGCTCTCTTCACCCTTCTTCCACCTCCAAATAGTTGATGCCATTGAGCGGTTCCTGGTTTATATAAATGTGCCTAGCATAGCGTCTGGCACAGAGTAGGCTCTCAGTAAATATTTATTGAGTGAGTGAACAAGTAATCTGACCTAATAAATGAAATGATGGAATGGCATGTAAATTTCTTACCTTGGGTGTATTTTAGGATGAGACTACTGACACTATGGCAAAGAACCCAAAGGAGGATCACTCATGTGAGAATAGTAGGAATTCTCACATTAGAATTGTGGGGCAATGAGTAGAGCAAATCCTTTTGGGAGGGGTACTCCTCAAATGGGTGTTCCTCAAATCACACCCTGACATTGTACTCCCACACCCTCTGTGAAGCATTTCTTATTCTAGGAAGTATAGACATTGGTGGTTGGGTAATTATTGAATAATTACTAGGGATGGCTTATAAGCTTTTAAAAACCTTGCCCAAAGATACATTCAAATGTCCGAGTATCTCGCCTCTAACATATACCTAGAACACACGCTGCAAAATTATTTGGGGGTGCAGTGGCAATGGATGTGCTCAGGCCTCCTTGTAATAATGGTAGAACACCAAAGCCTGGACTGAGTCGTCTGTGCCCATATAACTCTGGTGCCCATGTGCCTGAACCTCCGAATTTTTCCTCAACTCCAAGCCCTAACCAAAAGAGCTACCCACCCACAGACTGGAGACAAATAATCAGTTCCATATTTGTCACAATATCCCTTCTTGAGAAAAAGAAAAGCCAAATATTGAATATTTAGTGTTTTCTCTTGATGTTGAATTTGGGAAATTTTTGCATAAAATTTATAACCTATATATTTTATATCAGTCCTCTGTGCATTTTACAGCCCACAAAAATAGGTGAATTTCCAGTTTTTCACTTGAAATCTCCCCTCTGCTTTCTGCCCCGCTGCTTAGAGAAGGATGGAGGGGACTCTCCAGACTGTATTTCTCAGGCTCCCTAGGGCCTAGCTTCCAGTTGTTCTCAACCAAAGGAAAGCACCAGCAAGATATTACAGAGCAGGAGAGAAGGGTCAGGGTATTTTTTTCTTTAGTGTCTTGCTGCTTTTCTTTTTGTCCTGGCAATAATTATATCTCTAAGTCTATATCTCCTTTCAGGAACCCTCTCTTTCTAGCCTCAGTTCTCATCAGGCTTCAGAAACAATGTTTTCTCAGTTGCTGCTTTAGGACTAGGTGGTGATGGCTCCTTTCTGTTGAAAGCTACTAAATTCCCTCACATTTTTTTTTTTTTTTTTGGTTTGTGGAATCTTTCCCATACCTGTGTAAAGACTCCTCAGTAATTTTTTTGAAATCCAAGCTGAGTACATCTTCTGTTTTTTGTTGAGATCTTAAATCCTATAGGTAATTGTAACATTATATCTGATTTTTCAGTTAAAGTACAATGCTCAGAATGTCTTGCACAAGAACATCCAACTTAGAATGTAGAGAATACAGGAACTAACCTCAAGACTTCAAATTTAATACCCTCAACATGTCACTTTATGGACAACAGGAATTGTCTCCAGATTACAATGCTCTCTGGGTCCTATAGAACATACCCATTTCTTAGATCATTGAAAGGGTCTCAGCCTTATAGAGTTGTACCAAGACCAAATACATTTGTAAAAATTCATCCATTCATCTAACATCCAACATACATTTATTTAGTGCCTACCTTGAGGCAGAATTTGGAGATTTAAGACAAGACATGGCTCCTGTCTTGGAGGAACTTTTCCATTCTAAAATACGGAGGTACATCTAAAAAAATGAGGCAGTATCCTTGAATTGAGTCTTGAGGATTGAGTATGTAATCATCAGATAGACAGGATCAGAGATGGAATTCTATGAAATTCTGGAGGGAGGAGGGAGCAGTTTAACAATGATTGAAAAAGGAGAGTGAAATGACCCAATTTGTTCAAGATACTTCAGAATATCTACTATTGTGCCTAAGTGCAAATGGAAGAGAGAGAGGAAGGGGACAAAATAAGATTTGATTGAAGAATTAAGAAAGAACCAGAGCCTAATGGGTCTTATGTCTCATGCTTAGGAGTTTAGACTTCTTATTTAGATTAGCGTACCAAATGAGGGCTTTTAAATTGAAAAGTAGTGTAATGATATTGATAGGATTTGAGATGAATAATCTGAGGAAATTATGAAGGCTACATTAAAGGAGAACTGTAACTGGATACTTGGAGATCAACAAAATGTTCTAAGAATATTTTGGCAATCCGAACCCAATATGATGTTGGCTGGAGGAAGCTGGTAGCTAAGCAGGTGGAAAGAAGGGAACAAATCCGAGAGATGTCAAATGGAACTACAATTCCAAGTGACAGCCAGGGTCTCATCAGGAGACAGAAGCCACACAGTAATTTGAATGGAAAAGCTTAATATAATTATCTATAAAAAACAGATTGTCAGAATGAAGAACTGGCTAGTAAGAAGTAAAGAGAATTCTAAAGAATATAAAGATAACATGTACAAGGATCAGACATACCCCCTAGACCCAGAAAGAATGCCCAAAGGAAAGGAAAATGACAGATCTAATTAACAAAGCAAAATTACAATTTAAAAAATTAACAAAATAGACAAACTAGTTAGCTTGATCAAGAAAACAAGAAATAGGCATAAACATATCAACTGGCAAGGGAGATAAAACTATCAAAGCAAAATAAATTTAAAAAATAATAAAAAGCCAGTTCGTAGATTTCTAAGGCAAAAAATTTGAAAGCCTAGATAAGATGAATAATTTCTTAGGGAAATGAAGATTACTAAATTTGACACCATTAGAGTAAAAGCTTAACCAGACTAATTTCTACAAAAGATATGAAATTAGCAAGGAAGTAGCCTACACCAAAATAGTTACCATGCCTTATTGGTTTCATGAGTGAGTTCTACCAAATCTTCAAAGACCTGAGTGTTCCAGTGTTCCACAAATTGTTCTAAAACATTGAAAAGCAAGAGAAAATTAATTCCTTTACAAGCAAGTGTAAAAATGATACACATATTAGATAAATACTATCAGGAAAGAACTACAGACAAATATCATTTGTGAACATTGTTGTAAAAATTCTGAATGAAAAATTCCCAAACCAACTGGGATTTTGAAAAAAAAAAAAATTGAATAGAGTCTTTTTAAAGCTATGGCAAAAGTTAAGGGAATCAACAAACAAAGTATAAGCAAATATAATCCATTACCACATTAAAAAGAAGAATACAGGCCGGGTGCAGTGACTCATGTCTGTAATCCCAGCACTTTGGGAGGCCGAGTCAGGCAGATTGCGACGTCAAGAGATTGAGATCATCCTGGCCAACATGGTGAAACCCTGTCTCTTCTAGAATACAAAAAAAAAAAAAATTAGCCAGGCATGGTGGCATGTATCTATAGTCCCAGCTACCCAGGAGGCTGAGGCAGGAGAATCACTTGAACCCAGGAGGCTGAGGTTGCAGTGAGCCGAGATCGCGCCACTGCACTCCAGCCTGGTGACAGAGTGATACTCCATCTCAAGAAAAAAATAACAATAATACAATATGACCAAATGGCATATATTTAAAGGATACAAGTTGCCTCAACATTAGGAAATCGATTTATATAATACACTATATTGATAAATCTAAGGAAAATTTGTATGTCTATTTGTATAGATCCTGAGAATGTCTTTGACTAAATTCATTACCAATTCATAATAAAACCCGCAGGGAAATGGGAATTGAGGGCTACTTCTTCAACATGATAAAGTATGTATATCTCAGTCCTAAAGTTATTATTATATTTAATGAGGAAACACCAGAGGTATTTTCAGTGGAGTCAGCAACATGCAATATCTAAACATTGTACTAAATGTGTTGGCCAATGCACTTAGATGAGAGATCGATTAGAGGCGTAAGAATGGGAAAAGAAGTAGTAAAACTGCTTGTATTTGCAGGTAATATAATAAAATCAACTCAAACAATAAAGTAATTCAGTGAAGTAGCAGGTTATAAAATTAACATAGCAAATCAGTAGCTTTCATATATAAAACAACAGAAGACATAAAAGTGAGGAATGCCCATTTATACTAGCAGCAAAGGAGATTAAGTTCTTAGGAATACGTATAACCAGAAATGGGCAAAACCTATATCTGGGCAATTTGGAAGCACTCAGGAAATACACAAGAGCAGACTTGAACCACTGGAAATTCATTTCCTGTTCTTGGCTAGGATAACAAGATTAAAGAGATATTAGTTCTTCCTAAGTTAATTTATAAATGCAATGCAATTCCAATAAAAATATCATAGACAAGTTGATACTAAAGGTCATATAGCAAAACAAACATGCAATAGTCACTAGGAAACATTGAAAAAGAATAGCTCCAAGGGGGAATTAGCACTACCAGACATAAAAACATAATATAAAGCTCCTGTAATTAAAATAGTGTGGTACTGGCACATGAATAGACAAATACTATAGTCAGTAGAATAGAATAGAAAGTTCAACATTTGACCCAAATACATATGGCTCTCTATACTTCTCTCTTTCTGCCACACAAATATATAAGGAGAAGTCAGCAGTTTGCAGTCTGGGGGAGGACCCTCACCGGAACTCCACCATGTTGGCACTCTGACCATGGGCTTCTAGCCTCTAGAACTGCTATTATAAATATTTATTATTTAAGCCACTCAGTTGATGGTAATTTGTTATAACAGGCCAAACTGACTAAAACATGAGCCCTCACACATTGCTGGTGGGAATATGAAATGGTCTAACTGCTTATAGAAACAGTTTGACAATTTCTCAAAAACTTAAACATAGAATTACTATATGACCCAGTAATTCCACTCCTAGTTACATACCCAATACAACTGAAAACAATGTTCACACCAAAACATGTGCATGAATCTTCATAGCATTATTATCTACAATAGCCAAAAAGTAGAAACAACCCAAATGTCCGTGAACTGAATAAGTAAAAATACAGATAGACAAATATGACACAGCCATACAATGGAATAGTATTCAGCAAAGAAAAGGAATGAAGTACTAATAATACTTGCTACAGCATGGATGAAATTTGAAACCATTTTGCAAAGTGAAAGAAGCCATATACAACAAAAGGTTACATATTATATGAAGAGTCAAATCTACAGACAGAAAGTAGACTGGGTTGCTGGGGGATAGGTGAAGGAGGGGCCAATTGGGAGTAACTGTGAACAGTTACAGGATTTCTCTTGGGGTGATGGAAAGGTTACGGAATTAGATAGTGATAATGGTTACACAACTTTGAGACTATGTGAAAAAAGTCACAACATTTCATATTTTAAAATAGTAAACTTCAGGTTAAATTTCACCCAACAAATTTTTAAAAACCCACACAAACAAGAGATCTGGATTTAGAGAAGAGAAGTGATACTAAATTGATCAATGGCATGATCTGCCCTTTCGTGACTTGCTTTCCATATGTATCTTTATGCATTTGAACTCTGGTGCACTCTGAAAACAATGTTCGATATAAATGTGAATAATTTCATAGGATCTGCTTACTTTCTGATATTCTTGTCTCTGTCCCCTCTCTCTCTGAAAACAACTGCATTTGAATTCCAAATTCTTTTGGATCCCATAGAGTGATTTTACATCACTGTACCACACAAAAGGAAGAGATAAAGGTGATATGCTGCTTTTCTGTCTTCAGTGAATCTAGAGCCAAACATAGATACAAGCAAATGAGATAGGCAGTATAAGTGAAATAGCCTGGGAAAGCCCTGAATTTTCTGTCTTCAGAATAAAAAGGGACCTTGCATTCAACCATCCTGGGTTCTTAGTAAAAGGGAAAAGTAGGAAAAAGAGGGCTGCTTATCTGTGCCTGCTCCCCCTGGCCCCAACCCTTTTTCTGGACCAGCTCTCCAGATTCTAACCCTTTCTAAGCAAGGTTAGACTACGGAGGAGTGGCGGGGAACATGGCGCAGTGGTTTTAAATGGACGTTTCTAGAATGAAGTGTTATATTTTTCCTATATGCTGACGTGTTTGACGAGAAATATGTTAGAAACATTGGTCCTTCACACCTTTCTCTGCATGTTTGATGGTTTATTTTTTTTGCCCTAGGAAGCCCATTTATGCATAGGCCAGAGTTAATTCATTCTGAAAGTGAGTCATTCTTGATTGCCAGGTAACACAGTGAGGTCTATTGTCTAAGTCTGCATGAAGCCCTTAAAAGATCTGTATTCGTGTTAAGGTATATCAAGCAATGAGTATTCCTCTTAAGAGTGTGTCCGTTTTCCTCGTGGTGAGGTAACAAAACAGATGGCTTTGGCACGAAGTTCTCTCACCTAAACTGTCAGTGAGCCAGCTGTCTTGTTTTGATTACACCAACATTCCAGTCCTGGCAAAATGTGGAACAACAGATGATCTTCATTCAGCATTGGCTTCAGTTGTGAAGAAAACAAAGCATTTATCCATCCATTTCACAAAATGGTGATCACCTAGGAGGTGCTGTATTTTCCTATAAATTGATTTGAGTGATTTTGTTTTCAAGTAACCTTTTTTTCTTTTCTTTTTTTTTGAGTTGGAGTCTGGCTCTGTCATGCAGTGGCGTGATCTTGGCTCACTACAACCTCTGCCTCCTGGGTTCAACCGATTCTCTTGCCTTAGCCTCCTGAGTACCTGGGATTACAAGTGCCCACCACCACACCGGGCTAATTTTTTTTTTGTATTTTTTTTGTATTTTTAGTATAAACAGGGGTTTCACCCTATTGGTCAGACTGGTCTCAAACTCCTGACCTCAAGTAATCTGCCCGCCTTGGCCTCCCAAAGTGCTGGGATTACAAGCATGCACCACCATGCCCAGCCACCTTTTCATGATTATGGGAATTCAATCTATTCTAATTACCTAAAGTAAAATTTTCTATTATATTTTTGGGTGGACAAGAATTGGGTGAGAGGAAGAAAGTAGAATTTTAAGCATTCAACATTAGTTTTAACCAGGACCTTCAACTAACAGGGATTTCCCTCCTTTAGGAAAGGGAGCAAAATTTTAAGAACTCATGTCGAGGAACTTTAAACAATTTCCCAGGTATTTCTTGGGATCAGTTTACCTTCTAGATCTCTATCTCTCTTAGAAATAGACCTTTTGAACCTGATGTTAAAAAAGATAAGCCTAACTAACTAGAGGATTCCCAGTTATCAAAAGAAAGAATTCAAGTATGGTCGTTCTACTGTACTGAGTAAGACATGAAAGAGGGTTAATGCATTTATAAAAACTATTCAGTGATAGTGGTTTAAATGAGAAAATTTGAGGTTAATGTTTAATTAATTATCCAATTCAGTGGATTTGGGCCACAAACTTTCCGAGTAATTGAGATTTTATGAGGATTTATACATAAAGCTGTGTATATACATGCCCTCTTTAAGAATTCCTAGAAACATTTATTTGGTTATAAAGACCTTGACTTAAAAATGTGGCATATAATTAGGTGACTTTTTTATTCAAAGACAGTGCTGTATTTTAATCTGGAAACATTATTTGGCCTTGCTTTGTTTGAGAGAATCCTGCCCTGGCATCCCTCAATAAGCCCTATTGACTTCCACGGGCCAAAATCCATTGATTAGGAGGCCCCTCTAGGAGTTAATGGGGCAAGTTTGAGGGCCAGAAGAGAATAAAGGATGCAATATCCAATTCCCACCACCGATTCACCAGCCCAGGCTTGTCGCACAAGCTTTGTGATTAATTATGTTCCTTCACCTACCCGTTGTTTACATTTGACAAAGTCCCACTGAACAGAAAATAGCTAACATAGCAAGGAAAAGCAAATTTGGCAGAGCTCTTCAATTAGAAGCTAATGATTAAATTCATTTGGTATTCTTTGTGCCATAATGACATTATTTATAAGAAATTCTTTTGGTGGGAATGTAGCTGCCTTTTACACTTGGAGCAACATTTCTCATCCATTATCTCTAAATAATCTTTAGTTCTTGTAAATCCCTTAGCAAAGTCTTCTTTTAAAAGAACTTAAAAAGGAATAAAACCTCTGAGATATTACAGGATTCTTGCTGTGTACCTCCCGTAGACTTGGATGAGAACTGCTCAGCTTTAACCCTGTGCATTGCTTTGAAGATCCAATTCATGTGTCCATAATTCAGGAGGGGGAAGAAAGACGGCCATAAATATTTGCAACAGAGCTAACATCACTGGTTTGTGATATTTTGGGGGTGGAAAAAAGGGGAGAGTAAAACTCTGACGTTTATTTGCAGCCCCCATTCTGGGGAGAATTTCAGTCTGTTGCTTGGGTGCAAGGAATTAGAATTTACTTTGGAGAGCATGGACTGGGCAGAACTGGAAGACTGGGGTGGGGTTGGAAATAAGGAGAGAAAGTAAATAATTTTTGACATCTATTATTATTAAGAAGCCACTTATATGATTATTCATATATGCCTCTGAAATGTAGCCTTTTCTCCCCAAAAGGACATGGACAAACACCTGTCACACACTGCTTTCTGCAGCTGACAGTGATTTCAGCTTCCCAAGGTATGGCCTTGCAGCTGCCAGATGAGCGACTTTCATGATTGCAGAGTTCCTATTTTTAGTCAGACTTGCAGGAAATTGCGGGCATCTCTGTTTTATTTACTTGGTTTTAAAATGTTTCCTGCATGAGTTTCTGTTTTCAGCAGAGAAAATAAATTGTAGACGATATTATCTGTGGACTTCAAAAACATTCTCCATTGGGCAGTGGGCTTCTCTTTTTACGGTCTGTAATGTAGGTCTTGAATGTTTAACAAAGTCCTGAGCTTTTCACCACCAGTTTCTACACATGATTTTTCTTCCTTTATTTCAGAAGTGAAAGAAATAATCTAATAAATGGAATTTTACTGAGTATATGTTGAGTCGTACTGTTTGCTGCTGCAGCACGAGTATGGTCAGAAAAGAGCAAGATGACTTCCCCTCCAGTCCGTCATGCCAAGTAAATTCTCATAACACCAAGTCACCAAAAGAAGAATCAGAGACAGGTTTGTTATTTATTATAGTTTATGTAATCTATGAGGCTGCTAAAAAAGAAAATAAAACTGCCGATTAATTCTGATGCACCATCAATTGAATGACCAATTTCAGAGTGTTAAATGTAACAAAGTGTGTATCTTTGAATTGAAGAAAATTCATAATTAGTCCACAATTATTTCCTGAGAAGTTTGTGTGCCTGCCTTTTGGATGCTGCGGTGGAAACATGAGACATGGCCCTGGTGTCAGGGAAAGCATGAGGAGATAAGACTATCACACAGGGACCTAAAAGACAAACAGCTGCCTAAATATAATGAACAAAACTGAATGCCATGAAGCAGTAGAGAAAGCAGAGGTGGGAGTCGGGAGAAAATCTCAAGAGTAATTCAGAGGAACAACACAAACTGAATCTTAAGGATGGTCCTATGGGTAGAGGAGAACATTCTAGGGAAAGATAAAAGCTCTGATGACAGTGGAAATGACAGGAAAAGATGTAGTGTGGATGGGCTCTAGAGGCAAGTTACCTGAATTCAGATCTTGGCTCAGCCGTGCTTTAACCTCCTCCTGCTTCAGTTCACCCATTTGCTGAAGGGAATTAAATGTGTTACTGTAGTTATAATGTTATTTATAAACAATAGGCAATAGGAAATAACTCAAACAGTAATAACAATGGCATGTGTAGAGGAGAAAAAATACTTTTCTGCTACTCCCTTAGGTTCAGTTCTTAGAGTCTGTGAATTAAACCGACACAAGACAGAATAATAGGAGAAAAGGCATAGACTCTTTATAGATGTTAATATGTCTGCATAAACAGGGGTCACAGAACAGAAGTGAAAACCCAAAGAAGTGGTTAGACTTAGGGGGTTGTATGCCATTTTTACAAAGGGTGATAAATTGTGGAAAAGTAAGTAGACAAAGGAAAAGGGGTTGGGCTTCTAGGGCCAGTAAGTTGTGGGAAAGTGACTAGGAAACATTGGGAGAACTAATGAAAAGTGAGGATTATTTTAGGAAGATCTGTTTACGGACACTCTACTCAGTGCTGACTCTCCACCTCTGGGAATGATTGTGGTATAGAAAAAGCAGGAGTATTTATGCTACCTTCACAAAAGGAAATTTAGGCCTTCTAGGCAGAAAACTTTCCCTTTATATGTTTATTCTAATTGTCTTGAGTAAAAAAATCAATATGCCAAAGTGGCATATTTGGGGGTGTTATATCCTGGTATCTTTCACATATAAATGATTTAAGTTACTGGAACGTGAAGGGAGAGGAAAATAACCTGGAAGAAAGAATTGTTGTTGTATATTGGGAAGGGTGAAGCTACATTGACCTCTATACTATTCCTTAAACACAGGAACACATTGAAGCACCACGGCCTTTGCATAAGCTAATTCCCTGGCCTAGAATACTCCTTCTTTAGCTGGCCATCTGACTTGCTTCTCTATATTAAAATGCAATCTTTTTTTTTTTTTTTGAGACATATTCTGTTACCCAGGCTGGAGTGCAGTGGCATGATCTCAGCTCACTGCAACCTCTGACTCCTAGGTTCAAGTGATTCTTATGCCTCATCCTTTCAAATATCTGAGTTTACAGACACCCACTACCACACCTGGCTAATTTCTGTACTTTCAGTAGAGATGCGGTTTCACCATGTTAGCCAGGCTGGCCTCAAATTTCAGACCTGAAGTGATCTGCCCACCTTGGCCTCCCAAAGTGGTGAGATTACAGACATGAGCCATTGTGCCTGGCCTGTTGAAATGTGATCTAATCAATGAGGTCTTCTCTGACCACCCTATATAAAATAGTACCACCACCTCTCCTCTACCACTTTCCATTTCCCTTACCATACTTAAAAAATAGCTCTTATTAATAGATATTATTTTATATGCATAGTTATTTGGTTAAGGGTGTGTGTGTGCAGATATATATGTCTGTGTGTATGTTATTATTCTCCAACAATTAGAATGGATTAAGAAAGCAGGGCTTAAATGGATAAGAATAATAGGAAAGAACAAGTCCTCAAGGCTGAAAGACTTGGAATCTCTGTGTAAATAACACTCCAATGGATTACACTGCCTCTGATATACAGTTTAGTTTTAAATAACAACAGCAAAAACTGTGGAGCCACTTGAAGACAGAGAGTATATCAATTTTTGTAACCTCAGTACCTGCTCATATCCTATTCTATGAGTGAATGAAGAGCAGCATCTCCTTGGTTGAAGATGCCTTCATGGGAGAAAAACACATTCTCCTGGCTCATTCATTGAAACCATAGCTTGGAGGATTTGGGATTATTCACTGTGATAGGCCAAATAATGGCCTCTCAAGATATCCAGGATTCAAACTCTGGAAACTGTGAATGTTACCTTATAGGCAAAAAGGACTTTGCAGATGTAAATTAAAGATATTTCAGCTAAGGAGATTATGCTAATTTATCTGGGGTGGGCTCCAAATGAAATCACAAGAGAGATTCATCACAAGGGGGAGGCAGAAGGAGATTTTACTATAAAAGAAGAAGCCAGTGTGATGATGGAAGCAAGATGCTACATTGCTGGCTTTAAGGTTGGAGGAAGAGGCCAGGTGTTAAGAAATGCAAAGAATGCAGCTCTAGAGAACAGAAGGAAGAGAAGAAAATTGATTTTCCCCTAGAATCTCAGCAGTGTGTGTGGCCCTGGACTTCTGATTCCAGAACTATAAGAGAATAAATATGTGTTGTTTTAAGCCACTAATCGGTGGTCTTCACTAATTTGTTACAGTGGCTATAGGAAGCTAATACACTCACCACATTACTTCATGTTGCTTCATAGACATCATACTCACGGTGCATTGGTTCAGGCAGTCACAGTTCAAGATAACATATCTAGCTGTCTTAATTAGGAAGTTTCAAATTTTGCAAAGGCTTAGAGTGGAATTTTATTTCACACTTCATCAAAATGTCAATCACTGGTTATAAATAGTAGTTCTCATTGTTTTTCAGCTTGTCCTACTTGCAGACAAAAGGCAATGTGAACCAACCAATGAAGTTCTCCAAGGACCTAGTATGTGTTGATATTTGAGGCATAAAGGAGCTTTTGACCAGTTAATCTAACCTGTATTACACTGATAGTGGAATTGGGATGTGAGGAACTCATTTTAAAAAAGTATATAAAAAAGTCTTAAAAACCAAAATGCTACACATATAAACATATTTTTATTGGGTAACATTGTGTCAGGCCCATGAAGAGGCTCAATGTATATAATATTTAAATGACACAGTTTCTTTTAAGATTGTTACAATTAGGGAATTATATTACATGGCAAATAATAGAGTTCCTAGATAATAAAATGTTTTTCAAAACTCTAACAAAGCAGTATGATCCTGGTACAGGAATCAACAGATAACTTGGAATGTCACAAACCTCCAAAAATAGAATAATAATTTATAGTGTAAGAAGCATTTCTTACAGGAAAAACAGCTGAGTATGACAAAACCGTCTAACATTTTGGGGGGAAAATTTGGTTCCCTACCACATACCCTTAGCAGGGTTATGGATTTTAAAAACACATGATACAATAAATTAATAAAAGTACAGATCAATATTTATATATTGGAGCTCAAAAAGCATTTTTTAAAACAATGTACAAAGCAAAATGCCATAAATTTAAAATTTTTTAAATTTGATCACAAATTTGTTGGTTTATTCAAGAAGATATCATACATATTCCAAATACAAAGAATCTGAAAACTAATTCAGATGTGTGAAAGTATTTTGCTACAAGAGGTTCATTGCAAGATATACAATGTATGTATTTCCCGGTATAGACATAGATACATGCATGTATGTATAAAAATGTGTAAGAGAACCATCAATATATTAACAGTGGTTATATTCTGTTAGTAGAACTATAGTAGACTATGTCCGTCTGTCTATCAAGAGATACACATTTGATTTACTTGTTTGTTTAATTAACTCCTGGTAAATGGCCACTCTACTATCTTACTTAATTTTTGGAGGCACAAGCATATCTCTTAATGTGGATTGAGGTTTTGGTTTAGTATGAAAATAAAGTAGAATGAACTCTGAAGGAGAGCAGAAAACACTTTAGAATTTTTCACTCCTTCCTCAATTTATTGCTAGGGATTTCATTGTTATTTTAAAGGCAGACTAGTTGGATCGACTAGACATCTGCATGCAGGTTATTCTTAAATTCATTTATTCTGCAAAATGAATGTCAAATTCTGGTGTGTTTAATTCTTAATTTACTATGGGTGATTTAAAATATTTTTTGAGGTGACTTTAGAAACAAATCCTACATATATACAGCTCCACTGTATAGGTGAGCTTTCTTTCTTTTTTTTAAAAAAAAAAATCTTATTTTAGGCTGGGCACAGTGGCTCATGCCTGTAATCCCAGCACCTTGGGAGGCTGAGGCAGGTGAATCATCAAATGTCAGGAGTTCTAGACCAGCCTTGCCAACATGGTGAAACCCCGTCTGTACTCAAAATGTGAAAATTAGCTGGGTGTGGTGGCGCACATGTCTGTAATTCCAGCTACTCAGGTAGCTGAGGCAAGAGAATCACTTGAACCTGGGCGGCAGAGCTTGCAGTGAGCCGAGATCGTGTCACTACACCCCAGCTTGTGCACAGAGCAAGGCTCCGTCTCAAAAAAAACAAGAACAAAACAAAACAGAAAAACGAAATGTATTTTTATGTGGAAAAAAAACCCTACTTTGTTTTTCTTCTTCTTTTTTCTTATTTGTAACATTTGAAGGCTAAAATTGAGAGGCAGAAACAGCACACCCCAGAGGCTGGCCTACAAACACCTTCCTGCAAAGGAGCATAAAGATAAAGCCCTAGGGTTTTCTTGTTGCTAGTGCTCCTGCTTCAATCATAGTGAAATAATCGGCATATGAGCATAGTGAATAATGAGCATAGTGAATAAGGCTCCGAATGTGAGATGAGAATTAGGAAATAAGGGACCGGGCAAGAAGGAACAAGCAGGAAAGTCCCTAACAGATTCCTATGACTCTGGAAGTTGATCCTGGGAAGGCAGACCCCAAAATGAGAGAGGCAAGTGTACCTGGAGAAAGGCCACTTGCAGAGACACTATTCAAATGCCTAGGAGAGCGCACTATTTCCCAATCAAGTGCCCAGACCCATAGAGTGGGATCACCTGTTGCCTGAACAGGGGCCTCATGCCAGCAGATTCTCTGGGTGGGAAGCTGGCTCTCAGAACCGCTCCAATTATCTGACCATCAGGAGTTGTGCCTGTTCCTGTCCCACTGCTTGATATGACACCCCGTCTCTACAATATCCAAAATATTTTTCAGCTCAGAAATTGTGTTTGAGGACTTGGGAGGACTGGATTCCTACATTGGTGGTGGTAAGCATGCTGAATTGAGTAATTGGAAATAACTGGGCCAGGTTATGGTTAGCAACACCTCTGATGTGCATTTTCTAACCTGTGCAAACATTAAGGAAATCCTTAAGCAATGAGTAAATCACAGAGGAACATATCTATAGATTTAATTATATATATATACATATATATATATATGTATGTATGTATCTTAAAAACAAACAAAAACTCTCTACTCCTACCAGTAATATTAGCCAGATTAAAAGGCATGCAATGTAATGGGGGGAGTAATTGCAACCACTCCACCTTCATTTCCCCAGATGGCATGAAGTGTCTGCTAGAATCCAGACTGACAGCAGGGATGCTGATGTGGAGGCCGTTTATTTTGGTTAGTTGCTGGAGTGACTGGGGACTGGCGTTCATCTTCTGAACACATGAATCCAGAGGTCTTGAAAACTGGAAGCTACTGGAGAGCTTTGCCCTTTCCAGTGAAAGACAGAGACGTGCCAGGATACTGCCTGATGAAGATCTGATCCTACTAGGCCAAAACGGAGAACTCAGCTGAGACTGAGCACAATGAGAAATTGAGGAGGAGTATAGTCTGATTGATTTGTTTTTAAAGTAAACTAGACGGGAGACTTTATTTCTAGAACTCTGTGAATTTTATAATGGGATGAGTTAGTGTATCCAAATTTAATGTGCTTTATTAGGCATGAAAGTTTCAGTGAAATAGGTTGAATAAGGTAAATGACCATAATCTGAAACAGAAAATAATAAATATTGTGGAAGCAAAGTAATATTAAGAAGTTATCTGGGTACTAGGATTAGGAGTGACTTTTTATTCTCATATGTACTTTTCTCTTTTTCTATGTGTTTTTTTTTTCAAATTCCTCAATGTACATACATTTTATGATACAAGCAAACAATTGTTTTAAAAATTTAAAAGCTAATCCACAGCACTACAACACATCTATATTTTTCCTGTAGTATTAGGTCACTGCAAAAGTAATTGCAGTTTTTGCCATTGAAAGGGAGGCAAAAACCGCAATTACTTTTGTGCCAACCTAATGCTTGTCATCATTTAAAGGTTGTTATATTATTCTATGCGTAAACTGCATCTGTTTGCTCAATGGGGAATATTATTTGTTGGAAAATTGTATCTGCTGTAATACAATCTGAAAAACATAAGCCTCATAAATGCCAACATTTTACATTTTTCCTCACTGCATTCCTTCTAAATAAAGTAGTGACCTTCTCTTGGTGCTAATTCTTTCATACTGCCAGGTTAGGTAATTTACCCAAGACAGCAGAACAAAAGGAGTGAAGTGGAAATAAAATTTGAAACAAGTAAAAACTTTTTAAATGTTACAAACAAATCTTGATCTCATTTGAGGGCTACCGAGTCAATGTTACCTTTTTCCTTTTAATAGAATACATGGAAAGAGAAGCTTCCAGTCTCCCCCTACCTAGAGGACCATGCCTATATCAAAGTTGTGACTATAGAAATTCAATTTTTTCTGTTTTGTTTCCAGGAAGTGCATTTGTACCAGATGACTGTAGCATAACAAAGGTTACCCTAGAAGCTGGTAAATAATTTATGTGAAAGAATTTGTGGAATTTTGTTGTTCCATGATTTTCTTGTTGAAAGAGAGAGCAAAACAAGCAAAAACCCTAAAATCTTTTTGAAATGAATGTTAGAACAGGTTCCAACTTTCAAAACAACCACCACCATAAGGCAGTGTACTCCTGTGGTTTGGTCTGTGGTAAAGTTGCCAAAACTCACTGGCCTGTAGCTTCATTGTTCTGTGCTAAGGAGGGACTGAAAGAATGAAATGAGCTTTTTGAAATTCTCTTGCTTGTTTTCACAGTTATTTTCCAGTCAGTGTGTTCTTCCAACTTGGCCACAACATGCCCTTGTTTCTAGAAATGGGGTTAGCTCTCTCAAGGGCTTACCATAAAATACGATGTAGCACATCTTTGGCTGGCATCTCTGGGTTGCTATTATGAATGAAGCCTTCCATGTTTTATGCAGCTTTCTGATTTCCAGAGAAATTTTAGGTCTTCTGTCTCACTAAGATGAGATAATGAGGACATGAATGTTACCTTTCATTTAACAAGTGAAAAAACTTGGAAGGTTCTAGAACTTCTATAGGATATTGTTGCTTGAGCCCTTCTGGCATCCAGAGCCCCCTTCTTTTTACTTGACCTGCCTCTGGGAGACCCCAAACTATGGCTCATATCCTCCCTCTCTCTGCACTGGTACAGTTATAGGCACATGGAGTAGTCTCACCCAGCAGGATGCTGTCTTCTGAGACTCTGTATCTTGAGTGTGATCCAAGACAAGGGGACAGAATATATTTAATGTTTTCCCCAATTCCTCTCTTCTCCTTCTCTCTCTCTCTCCCTCTCTCTGGATTCCTTGAGTGATCTTTTTGAAAAAAATCATTGTTTATAGTGAACATTCATTGACATGCAGAGAAGTGTTACATTTAAAGTTTAACCTGGCCAGGCACAGTGGCTCATGCCTGGAATCCAAACACTTTGGTAGGCCAAGGTGGGTGGATCACTTGAGACCAGGAGTTCGAGACCAGCCTGGACAACATGATGAAAACCCATCTCTACAAAAAATGCAAAAATTAGCCTAGTGTGATGGCATGTTCCTATGGTCCCAGCTACTGGCGAGGCTGAGGTGGGAGGATCTCCTGAGCCTGAGGTGGTCAAGGCTGCAGTGAACCATGATCACGTCACTGTACTCAACCTGAGCAACAGTGAGACTATGTCTCAAAAAAAATTTTTTTAAGTTTAATCAAATATTTTAAAGCAAACACACATATAATCACTACCCCAGTCAGGAAATAAGCCTTTGGAGCCCCCAGAGCTTCCTGTTATACCCTTTCCAGTCTGCAATGTCCTCCTTCCCAGGGTAACCATTAGTCTGACTTGTAGTAAATTAAAAGCTAACTTTTAATTTTATCATCCAAATATGAATCCACAAGCAGTATGGTTTAGTTTTGCCAGTGTTGGAATTTGATATAAAGGAAATTAGACACTATGTATTCATTTGTGTCTGGCTTCTTTCACTCAGCCTTTCATTGGTGAATTTTATCTGTGTGGTTGGGTAATCCCATAGTTCTTTTATTTTCATTGCTAAGTAGTATTCTATTGAATGAATCTATCAGAATCTATTCATCTATTCTACTGAATGCTATATGGATATTATGGCTATTAGAAACAGTGCTGGTATGAACAGTCTTATACATTTTATCTTGATGCCTATAGACACAAATTAAGCATATCTATGATGGAGAATGGAATCGATGGGTCACAAGTTTTATGTATATTCAACCTTACCATGTGATGCCAGTGTTCCAGTTAACACTACACCAGCAGCAAATGTGTATTCCCATCATTGTATATCCTCACTAACACTTGAAATAGTTGTATTTTTTAAAATGGTATCAAATGAGTCCCACATTTGTAACTATCCAATTGGCAGGAAATGAAAGTGAGTTAGAATATATTCCTCACAATCTCACAAATGGAGTATAGTGTAGCAGTCGGAGTGCTGTCTTTGATTTAGTCTGTTTGAGTTGAAATCCCAATTTACTGCTTAGCTGTCTGACCATGGGTAAGTTACTTAACCTTTTTGTGTTTCATTTCTCCCATCTGTCAAATTGGATAATAATGCCCAACCTCAGAGTTAGTGTAAAGATTAAGTGATTTAATAAACCTAAAACATTTAGAACAATGCTTTGCACATAATGAGTACCATATATGTCTTTGTCATTGTTGTTATTATGGTAACAGCAAAAGAATGTCTAGGATCAGGTGTTGCTAAAGAATAGTATATTAATGTATTGGAAGGAAAATGGGATTATTTATTCATTCACTGACTTGTTAATTAACATATATTGAACTATGAAGAGTGACAGGATAAGAGATGTAGTTTGCCCCTCAGAATGTTCATAATTTAGGGGGACAGAAAGGTATTCAAACAAGTACCAACAGACTCAACATGGTGCTATAATGGTTTCACATACACAGAAGAGGAAGCTGTTAATTAAGCTTGGGAACAATAGTTGGAACAAAGAAGACTTTATATTAGTAGCAATTGAGATGGTCTTCACAGTTTGAATAGGAGTTCAGCAAATAGAAATATGGGGGAAAGAACATTCTGAAAAGCAGTAAAAGCCTGAGGAAAAAATTACAGAGGCATGAATAGTAAAGAGCTTATCTTCTTAAAAAGTATCTTCTTTACATAAATAGTAAAGAGCCTAGCGAGGCACCATGGCACATGCCTGTAGTCCATGCTTCTCCAGAGGCAGAAGCAGGAGGATACCTTGAGCCCAGGAGTTAGTCCATTCTGAGCAACATCGCAAGACCCTGCCTTAAAAGAAAAAACAAAAAAATTAGAAAGTGGAAGAAAATTAAGGTTAGCTTGTAAAGGGATTTTGTGTAATGTTAACAAGTTTGTTTTCTTTACCAGATAGGGAGTTGCTAGAGGTCTTTTTGTTGTTGTTGTTTTGCTTTTTTGTTTGTTTTTGAGGAGGAATCTCACTCTGCCCCCCCGGCTGGAGTGCAGAGGCATGATCTCAGCTCACTGCAACCTCCACCTCCTGGATTCAAGAGATTCCCATGCCTCAGTTTCCTGAGTAGCTGGGACTACAGGCGTGTGCTACCACGCCCAGTTACTTTTTGTATTTTTAGTAGAGGCAGGGTTTTACCATGTTGGCTGGGCTGATCTTGAACTCCTGACCTCAGGTGATCCGCTCCCCTCTGCTTCCCAAAATGCTGAGATTACAGGCTTGAGCTGTAACACCTGGCCTCGCTAGAGGTTTTAACCAGAGGAATAGCCTAAAACTTTGACAGAGTAATAAGCCATAATATATAGATTCGCTTGGAAGGGGAAAATAAAAAAGGTATCCTACAACATGTGAGTTTCTACTAGGGGATTAGGATCAAGTGTACTTCCTCTGTGCTGACGCCATTTTCAGACACGGCTCTCCAGTTGTAAGACACCTGTATTAACTCTAGATCTTCCATCCTCTCATCTTTGAATACTTGAGAAAAGAGAGTTTCTCTTCCCAACAGCTAAACTGCTGCTGGTTTACCAGAGAGTAAATACTTAGAAGATGGGCTGCCAAACAAGAGTTGCCCCTTTACAATGGGAAGATCATTTAGGTGGTGATTAAACAGATGGGGCAAGAAGTTGCTAGAAAAATTGAATGAAAAAAAGGGGATGAATAGCAAATATGATCAGATTTGACAACTGATGTGATCTGTCGGGAGCCTTGAGAAAGGAGGAAAAGGCTTAAGGCGATTTCAAGGGTTAAGGCCAGAACATTTGGGAAGACGATGATGTCATTTTCCAAGATAAGAAACACAGGCGGAGGAACAGGTTTGGGGGCCAGATGAGTTTCATTTGCTAAGTTTGCAGCCCTGGCAATCTATCTTTGTGGAAAGGTTGACCAGGCAGATGGATGAGCAGGTCTGTAGGAGGCACAATACCCTGCACACAGCTTCCCCATAAATGTTTATTAAATACAAAACAAACAAAGATGAAACCAGTTTCCATGTTAGCGTTCCCACAGTGATATTTACTGGTTGGGTCCTTGCTGAAGTGAGGCTTGAATAGATCCAACTTAAAAATAATTGCTTACCACTTCTATGCCCTCCCATATGGTCTTGTGATACATAGTTCCTAATACAATTTTTTTGAAAAATAATTAAGATTTTGAAAAAGAAAAGCACCATTCAAGCACATTGTCATTCTTGCCCTAATGTTATTAATTATCAGAGAGGTAAGACTTACCAAAAGCATTTTCAGCCATGTGCAGTGGCACACAGATTGGCAAGGGTCCTAACTTAGCCTTGCAGCAAACATACTTTCTAGCCTTGTTGTGCTGGAGCTACTGCAACCCTGTGTTCAGTCTCATACTTCAAAGATTTTGTCTTCTTGTCATAATGTCAGGTAATGTATTCCCATTTTAGGTCCTGGGAATACGTTTGGAATAGATGTAGGTGTCCAAATGTAAGGTAGCTTGCATTCTTTTTTCTGGCCTTCAAGTTACATTTTAAAGGCATCTCCAAAAAATACATCTCATTCCAATTTGAAAGTATTTTGAGGCTGGCAAATTCAATCCTCAGACTGCATTCCATGAATTCATGCCACTTCCCACCCCACCCTCATTCTCATTATTGTATTATCTGTGTGTTTGCCTCCTACATTGGCCTATCAATCCCTTAGATGGAAGGCTGAGCTCTGCTTAGTTTGGGATCCCTTACTCCAGCTAAGTGCTTTGCACAGGAGTTTCTCAGACAAAGCATGTGGGGAATAGACAGAATAAAACAATTGTTTGTCTGGTCTGGTCTGCTATGAGAGCTTCATGCTGAATGCCTCTGACTTCTGTTTGCCTGGTGTAGTTGGGCAGCAGCTTTGCTCAGACCCATTAGAAGTTGAGACGATTTACTCAGTAGGGTAAAACAATGTCATACATTTTCCCCTAGTAATAAAGCCAGTCTGGCTAGAATTATTTTTTCTCAATTGGACTCTGTTTGAAAGATTCTCTGCTAGTGTTTCCCTTTTTAAGTTTTCAAGAAAGAGTTTCTCTTTCACCCCCAACTCTACTCATCTTAGCCAGGTGCTAGAATACCACAACATGGGAATGTCTGACTCATCCTCGCAGAAGTGGAACTGTATAATAGGATACATTCTTCTCTGACTAATTTCTTCTTCTCAACACACGTTGACTCATTAGAAATTGTGAGAAGAAATTTAGCAAAAGTCATTGGCTTTTATTGCTTCCTTTGCAGAAAGAAAATTTTTTTATAACACATTAATTTGCACCCTGGGTGCCAAATAATTCCACACCCATTTTGAGAGTGCCTACTAGGAAAAAGGCACTGGGAAGTGCTTCCTTTGGAAGTCATAAAAATTAAGAAACTAGGGGGACAAAACCTTAGCAGATTTTTATGGCTGCAAATACAGGAACTTGGTAAGATTGAGGGGGGGACTTTGAAGAGAAATAGGGGACAGACTTCAATGTAGAGGAAATATTGCAAATGACCTTAAGCTAGGGAGTGAAGTGGCAGGCACTTCAGCCTGGGCCAAGTATGGTGGCTTATGTCTGGCCTGCAATCTCAGCAATTTTGGAAGGCTGAGGCAAGCAGATCACCTGAGGTCAGGGGTTTGAGACCAGCCTGGCCAACATGGAAAACCCCATCTCTACTAAAAAAAAAAATATACAAAAAGTACCTGGGCATGGTGGTATGCACCTGTAGTCTCAGCTATTTGGGAGGCTGGAGTGGGAGAATTGCTTAAACCCAGGAGGCGGAAGTTGCAGTGAGCCAAGATTGCACCATTGCACTCCAGCCTGAGCAACAGAGTGAGACTCTATCTCAAATAGATTAATAAATTAATTTAAACAGAACATGGAGTTGGAATAAGGCTGTTTACTCCTCAGTGGTCTCTTTCAGAGTGCTGCAGAATGAAGACATTCTTCCTCATCTTAAAGGCAACAATTCTGGTCATTGAGCCTTTTTCTCATAGTTTTGGTAACTTACTGTCTGTTGCATTTTACTTCTAAGATAGGACAAGTGCCCCCAGTAGGGGTAGAGTCAGAATTATGGAAACTTTTTCCTCAGGGCCCACTTATCCCTTTAAGACTCAACTCAAATTCTACTTATTTTTTGAATCTCTCTCAGATTACTTCGAAAAGTCTCTCTTTCCTACAAGTATTCTTGTGATGTTTTTTTAAATCTCTGATGTTTATTGCCATACAATAGCCATCCCCAAGTTGATGGCTTAAAGCAAAAACATTTTCTTGCTCATTATTCTGTGTGTCAGGAATTGAAGCCGGCCTCAGCAGAGATGGCTCATCTCTACTTTGCGAGGTCATAGGTGGGGGTAGCTCCACTAGGGTTGGAGGATCCAAGATACCTTGATCTCATTTCTGGTGCCTCAGCTGTAGACACTGGAATCTCTAGAGAATGGCAAAGTTTCACTTTCCAAAAGTGTAGTTCAACTTCTTTTCAGAGTAGCTCAAGGCTCCAAAAGAGTAAAACTGAAAGTTCTTAGGTTTCTTAAGAACTAGGTACTGAACTGACATGGTGGCACTTCCATGGCATCCTAAGGACCAAAACAAGTTACATGGGCTGCCTAGCTTCAAAGACAGGGGAAATGGACATGATATCTTGATGAAAGAAGTGCCATGCCCAGATAGGGAAGAAGAATTTGATAGTGGCCATTTTTGCAGGCAGCCACTATCAAAATTTCATATAAAATTTCTTTTGTGGCTCAGTGGTACTCCTGTTCTTAATATCCTGTCATTATTTGTCAGCCTACCCTATAATTCTGTGAGCTTCTCAAAAGGCAAAGTCAAAGTCATATCCTTTGCAGTGTCCTGCCAACAATAGGATCTTAAAGACTATTTGGATAAACAGATTTGTATAGACTGGGGACAGAAAGTGGGGAAATATCTTGCAGAGAGCGTTGACTTTGGAATCAGATGATACGGGTTTAATTCCCAAATTTTGCACATATCTATGAGCTCTAAAAGTGCTCTTACTCTTTATTTCTATTTCCTCAAATGTAAATAGAGGTGATGCTACACAGCTCATAAAGTGATTATTAAGAGTGAAGAAGGTATTGTTTGTAGAAGTGCCTCATGCATGGGGCAAGGTTGGGGAAATGAGTCTTGTTCTCGACTTTTGCTTAAGTCCTCTCTGCTCTCCTCAAATGTTCAGACACATTTCAATATTATTGACACATTTGAAGGAAAAAGCTTTCTCAGTAAGTGATTAAAAGTAGAATAATATTTTAAACACAACCCAGGATATAACCACATTAGAAATAAATGCTGTAATTGACACTTAGCAGAGATGCTGAGGAGAGACACTGCTGCATCCTCATTAAGCCCTCAGGCACGAATGCACATGTGGATATCAAATTAAGGATCCAGTTGTGCCAATGGTCATTGTTCCTTAGGAGTAGCTCTCATAACCATAGCTGGCATACCTTTCAGAAAACTGTCTATGATCTGTCCATAGATTACCCTAGCAAACCATAACTAATGGGCATGCACTAGAGGACAAAAGAAGGAAGTAGGGAGATGCTTAATATAATGACCTCGACATCATAAAGAGCAGAAAGCCATCTCCCCTGACTAATTTTCAGTCCATCTCCTGCGCAAAACCAAGGACAAATAGCCATTATTCACATTTCTTTAGCGTAGTAGTTCTTTACATTCTCAGTCCCAGCTCTCTCTCTAGAGGGTATATATTTTGTGTTGGCCCTTTGACTATTCTGAAATTTATTTCATAGATAAAGCAGTTTATCTATAAGCATAATTTCAAAAACACCCCTGTAATGCTTGAAGTGTACTATAAAGACAATGAAGAGAAAGGTGATTTATAATGAAATAATGTGTTTCAATATATATATGTGTATGTACAACTACACTAAAGAGAATAATAAAGTAGTCAAATACTTACATATATTTAAAATCTAAGTTTGAAATTAAGATAAGCAACTATCATCACTCTATTTAAATTTTTCACATGCTTAAAATAAGAGTAATATAAATATGTGTATATATTTATGAATGTATGTAAATGCATAGATATGTGTAGATATGGATGTGTGTTTGTATATGAACAAGTTCATAAATCACTGAATACTAGTTAAATTGAAACAGGTGTGTTACATTTGTGACTCAGATACCACAAGAAGCATCAATGATGTAAATTACAAAATGACAAATAATCCTTGGAAAAGTTGTGAACAAAAATTCTGTATTGTTCCCATTTACATGGGAATTTTGATCTGGAAAATTCAGTGTACTTTACAACCATACAAAAACGACTTGCTGTTTATATGTTAAACCAAGTAAGGATCTATGCTTGGATTATTATGAATAAGTTAATCACTTACCAGAATGTCTAGCTTCTCAAACTGAAATATCCTTGACTTTAGAAAATTTACTTGAGGCAGGACAATTCTTCATCATGCAGGGCATCTGCCCATTGCAAGATGTATAGCATCTCTGATCCCCACCAATGGAATGCTCCCTAAACCATGGGTGTCCAAAAGCATTTATATTAGTCTGTTCTCACTCTGCTAATAAGGACATACCCAAGACTAAGTAATTTATAAAGGAAAGAGGTTTAATGGACTAACAGTTCCACATGGCTGGGGAGGCCTCAAAATCATGGTGGAAGGCAAAGGAGAAGCAACGGCAAGTCTTACATGGCAGCAGGCAAGAGAGGGCATGTACAGGGGAGCTCCCCTTTATGAAACCATTGGATCTCATGAGATCTATTCACCATCACGAGAACAGCATGATCATGGGAAAAACTGGCCCCCATGATTCAATTACCTCCCACCAGGTCCCTCCCATGAAACCTGGGGATTATTACAATTTGAGGTGAGATTTGGGTTGGCACACAGAAGAGCCAAACCATATCAGCATTGTAACTATCCCTATCAGTGCTGCACAGGTGGAATTCCTCAAATTTTGTACCATCAGTTTATAAAATGGCTCTATCTCAAGTGATATTGTCTCACTGGATCATCACAATGGGAGATACAATTATTTTCATCTTTTGCCAATGAGCAAAGAGGCTCATAGAGGCTTAATGACTCCCCACATACTGTAATCAATGGTGTTGACCCATATATACTATATTTAATTTAGGATTTGCCCTCATGCTCACATTTTATGTGAACATGAAGGTTGGTGAGGAAGAAATGAGTAGGTAGAGAACAGAGGATGCTTAGGGCAGCAAAAGTACTCTGTATGATACTCTAATAGTGGATACATGTCATTATACATTTTCCAAACCCATAGAAGGTACAGTACCAACAATCAGCCCTAATGTAAACTATGGATTTGTGTTGATTATAATGCATCAATGCAGGTTCATCAATTGTAGCAAATGTACTACTCTGGTGAGGCATGTTAATAATTGGGGAGTCTGTGGTTTTGCGGGGCAGGGGAGATATGGGAAATCTCTCTACCTTCCTCTCAATTTTGCCGTAAACCTAAAACTCCTCTTAAAAAAAGTCTATTTAGAAAAGGAAGAAGAAGGAGGTTTGTTTCCATCAGTGTGGGAGTCTTTTCAGACTGTGTTGAGGGACTATATTAAGGGCTGCAGAGTCAGCACTGCAGAGGTTAGGGTTTGCTGACTCACAGAGCGGGGATGGAGTGCTCTGTCCAGCTATGACTTCTGGCTTTTCCTCATTTGGTCTCTTCATTTTTGCTTACCTGCTGGAAATGATTGGGGCTGCTCTGAGTTTACTAGGGTGATTTTAGGGGGAAAATTATTTGATTGCAAGATGCTTTGAGCTAATAAAATGAATTACACTAGTTGATATAAGCTAAGTGCTTGGAATAGTGCCTCACACGCAGAAAGTCCATAAAGTTAGCTTAATAAATGTTAGCTATTACCACTGAAACATTTGAGAACTACATAGCTCTGTGACAGTGGTGTTGGAGATGGTGATAAATGGCTTTCTTGTGTGATCAAATTTAGTCTCAACATCTTTGTTTTGATTACCCACTATTTACAAGTCTCTGTACTAGGACATCCTTTGAATAGAGTCCAGTCTTTTTCCTGAGGGGCCTTATTAGTGGTGTTGGGCAGAATAGCTGAGGTGAGGAAGAATGAACACCACCAGTAAAACATGTAGAAATATAAATGTCTTGAAAGGCAGAAACACAATATATTAGGACTTCCAGCTTCTGCTAGAAGGGAGGGATCAAAAACAGGAAGAAATCACATTAATCTAGAAATAAAAGTTGAAGTGACTCCGAATGATGGTATTTGAAAGTGAAATTGGAGGAAAGACCAGAAGAATTAAGAATCACAAGAGGAAATTGCTGCATCAACAAAACCACCAGGAGGTTTTGGGAACACATTCACCACTGGAATTAGAAATAGAGTCGCTGTTCCTAAACCTGCTAAACATGAGGATCACCCAGGGAACTTTAAAAATAGATATTCCTAGGACCCAGCCAGACTTACTGAATCAGAACCTCCAAGGGTAGGTCTAGAAACTTGTGTTCTTTTATAAACTTCTCAAAGAAATTCTGCTGATCAACTTAGTGTGGTCCTCAGACCACCAGTAGCAACTCCTGTGTACCAGGCTCTCATACCTACTGCATCAGAAGCTCCAGGGATGGGGACCAGCACACTGTTTTAACAAGCCCTGCAGGTGATTCTGAAGTGCATTAAGTTTGAGAACCACTGGAGAAGTGCGGAGTAGAAAAATGCCTGTCGTCAGCTGTCATCTTGGCAGTAAGGGAGTTAATGACTAAATAGGTGACAGAAAAGTGGAGACATGAGATATTGACACAAACTTTTACTATTTTTTTTCTTTCCCCTTGCCCCAAGAATTTTATAGTGAAGAATACAGAAAAAAAATGGAATTCTTCCTCTCCATTTAAATTGTTACAGTAACAATAACATTAACAATGCTAGCTACTTCCAATATATTTTTCTCAAAGTCTCATAACAACCTGAGAGCAAGGTTGATATTATCTCTATTCTACCCATGAGAAAACAGTCTCAGGATTTTAAATAATTTGCCCAAGGTCACACAGTTAATAAGTAGCTGACCTGAGATGTGGATCTAAGGGTTTTTTACACTATGCTGAGCCACCTCTCCTCTGATCTTTCTCTGATCAGGACAGTAGACTTGGCAGGGAATTCAGAGACGAATGCCAATCTCCTAATTTTGGCCACTGAAATCTAAGGCCTAGATGTGTAAACTGGATTACCCCAAATTACTGGGCAGGTAGGTGGCAGAGATGGGGTTAGAAGCCAGAGAGAGTGTCTGTATTCCAGCCTAGGACACTTCCCCATATACCATGTTGAAGTTTATTCTCCGACTGCTGGGACACTTGTTACATAATGTTTAAATTTATGTAGGAATGTGACTAATCCACATTTTTAGGTATTTGATCAGATGTAGAATATAAATGAGGCAGGCATGTAATTGAAAAGCTCAAGAAATGGGAAGGCTGAGGAACCCTGTGATACAGAACAACAATGAAATGCAGGCTGCGTGAATATTTTTCAAGCTGTTATGGCTATGAACTACAGTTTACTACCTCTGCTGAGATCAGTTCATATTACACCTAAACAATTACAGAGTTATGTGGCATCTACGTCTGACTGAGTACAGGATTTGGTAATTACTAATCTTTCCAACTAATACCTTCATGTGTGACTCAAGCAAAAATTAAATATTTGTTGTATTCCTACCTGTCTCCAAACAACTGTCTGAGTTGTTCGGCAAAGCAGTGATCAAAGCAATCTGTTCATCATTTCAGATTTTCTCTTATAAAAAGTCATTATTTAAAGTTTGGGTTTTTTTTTATGTGCTATAGAAAAGATAGCAAAGATAGCAATGAATACAATTTCCTTTCTTAAACACCTGTCATTTGAAGAAGCACAAAGACCATAGAAGGAAAATACATATTTTTAGTCACAGTTTTGTGTCCTTTTAATTATAATTATCTCAGAGCACTGGTATGAAAATACAGAACATTTCACTAAAATAGATGAAACAGATCTTCTAAAATCTCTTTTTAATATATTATTATGTCTAGCTGGTTTTAAATGTCAGACAATAATCGCCAAAACTTGAAAATGTTGTAATCTTTAAGCTGCCTTCAACCTGAAATTTTAAAAGGCTAACAAGTGAAAATGATAAGATTATCAAAACAAATTTACAGACTTCAAGTTGAAATCCTTATGGGGCAGATAATTTGCTGCAGCATGGATCCACTATGTTCATGTTTCAGCTGGCATTGCTGGTAGCCTATGTACTACCTATTCCCCAATGCCACCTACTATCTGTGCTTGCTTCTTCCAACGAGAATATTGTCGTTATTCAGGTGTGCTTTTTCCTGGGTATGGCCACATTGCAGAGGGTAGGTCTTGATTGGTGTCAGCTAATCACATCAGTCTTATTCAACTTGCCAATAAACTGGCTGAAGATCTCGTCAGGTAAAAGGATTCTGGCCTTGAAACATGAGGGCAAGGCTGTTGGGAAGATTTCTGGAAAAGGTATCTCCAATCTTTGAAAAGACAAAGAGATGGCTCATTTTTTGCTTCTGGGTATGGGACTATGAGGAGAGTCAGTCCAAGGAAAAGTGACCATGTGGAGAACACAAGTAACAGAGTTATGAGGAACAGAACTTGGCCCTGATCCTGCTGTACCCAGAGATACCCTGTCTTTGTACTTCCTGTTCAGTGTGAAAGTAGATTTTCCCATTGTCCGAAACACTGGTTTTCGAAGTTTAGCATTCATCAGAATCAGCTGGAGGGCTGGTCACAGATCACTGGGCTGCACCCCCAGAGCTTCGGATGCAGTATATCCAGGGTAGAAGTGGAGAATTTGCATTTCTAACAAGATCTGGGGTGATGCTGATGTTGCTGGTCCAGGGGTCATACTTTGATACTCACTGGTCCACAAGTCAATTGAGTCAAGTTTCACTTACTTGCAGCTGAAAGCATCCTAATTTATATGCCTAGGTGCTGAGAAACACATAAAGATGTAAAGGCCGCTGCCTTCCAGGAAGTTTCAAACCTGATTTATGTTACGCTAACCAGGAAGAAACATCCTATCCTGCCTTTCCTTTCCATTAATGATGACACTCTGTGAAAACACATTGATCAAAACCTTGAAATGTAATATATTTCTAGGGTAAAGAACACAGGAGTTGGAGTCAGTCTTAGACTTAGATGAGAGCTTTACAACTCTGACTTTACCTGTAAATTGCTTGGATTGTCCAGGTTTTCTGTTTATAAATGAAAATTAAGACCTTATTCTATAGGGCTGCTGGGAGAATTAAATGAAATAGCATGCAAAATGCTTCTAACATAGCGCCTGATATAGGGTAGGTGCTCAGAACACATATCCCATTATTTTTCTAACTTCCTACCTGAAATATAATGTATAGGGTAAAAACGAATAAGAAAGTCCTCATTATCTGAAACTTTCTTTATCTAAAATCCTGTACTTACAAGATTTTTATATAGAAACAAAAGTCTTCCTAATGCAAAAATATTTACTAATGAACTGCCTACTTACAATATTAATACCCATTTAAACATTCCTCCCTCTTAAAAAGCAGTATCTATTTCTGTACATCTGTTACAATATTTCTGGGTGAGTCTCTACCAGTTAGTAAAGTGTAAACATCTCGTAGTAAACCTGATTGCAAATGGATGTTGCAAATGTTGCACATGGTACAAGATTTCATGAAGTTAATTAAAGTGCTGTCAGAAAATTCATTATATCACACTCAATGTCACTGACAAATGAGGGTCTGCAGAAGTAGACCAGTGAAAATTTTGAAGTAAAACATCTGGAATTTCGATGCTAGGATCAGGCCTTTAAGAGAATGATGTGGATACCAAAGGCTTAAGAGAAGCTCGTAGTAAAAGCAATGCATATTTTCAAAGATCCTCTCCATGATCACGTAGCAAAAGACAAATAGAAACAAAGAATGCTCTGTTATTAAATAATATCCTCATTTAAATGTCATCAAATTAAATAATCGGCACTTAATTCATTCTTGGGGAAAAATACTAATAAATAATTGATATTATAACCTAATTATGTTAAATACAAAATAAAATATGTTTTCACAATTTTGTATCATTCATGGTAAAATTCCACTCAAAACTTCCCCCTTACCATAAAAAACTTGGTCTCTGCTTAAAGTAGATTTGCTTTAAAATATTGAGGGAAACAGATATCAGGAGAGTAACATTATGTTGTTTTGTATAATACCTAAATCCTGTTCAGGAGAAACTTCCAGTTTCCTCCCAATATCTAGTCTTTTTTTCTCCAAGAGTAACAGAAACCTGAGTTTTAGCTGGGCCCGTGTTGTCCAGATAATAGCTAAATTTTTGGTTGTCTTTGAATTTATAGTCTGATGAGCTGTAATAAGTGTTTCGTGAGAGTTCTAGTAAAGCTACGTAGAAGTGGAGGGGTGGTGCCTTTTTCTTTCCTTCCTTCTTCCTGCTGTCCTGGAATAGGCAGGAGCTCTAGCAGCCATCTTGGATCATGAGGGGAACACCACATACTGAGGACGGCAAAAAGGAAAGGTAGACATCTGCAGGCTTGTCATCACCATGGAGCTTTCATATCAGTTCCCAAATGCCTATTTTTGGATTTTGTTATATGACATTTAATCATTCTATGAAAACTCCTGTTATTTGGGGATTTTCGGGTATATACAGCACAATTTTATCTCATCTACCCTTTAAGTTTTGCTGAAAATATATTACTAATTTTTTAGGTGCATGTTCACTCATTGCTATGGACTATTAGGGTAGGGGAAGCAAAGTAGTGCTGTGTGGGGGTGGAGATGGAAAAGTCTCAGGTTTGATTCTAGTAGACTTGCAAAAAGCAAGACAGTCATATTTAGTCATCTTACTTAGCTTTGAGTATAAATGTACTCAGTAGGCTGTTTTGTAGATTATTTGGATTATCTGCATCTTATTTTGTTATCTTTAGTCTGCAATGTTTAAGAAGAGCCTTTGTGATTATCCAATGCAATATCTGTCTACTTCAGGAATCTTCTCTACACCATCCCTGCTGCATGGCCATCTATCCTCTGCTAAAAGACATTGGTAAGAAAATATTTAAGGTGTAAGACACCCATTCAACTGATAGGAAGGACTTCCTTGTGCTGATGCTGCACCTGCCTATTCGAAACTTTTGCTAGGTTATGGTTCTACAGAGCTGAACTTCCTCTTAATAGCTCCTGTGGCTATTTAAGAAAGCTATAATAGTATGTTGCCTTAACGTCTTCTCCTTTTCAGATAGTTCCTAGATCTTCCAGTTGCTCATTGGCACATTTTAGATTGTCAACAGTTTTCCCTGCTAAAACCCATTTTGCTATTCTGTGTCTCACAAAGAGCAGAGGCACATCATCTGCTATCATTACACTTTAATAGTTGATGCCTACAGTCTCTGCCCTCTGCAATCTTCTCCTCTTCTCCCAAAACAGAAACTTACTGATTTTCCTCCTAGTTCCTTAATGCCCATTAAAAACATATAATGTCTTTCAAATAGGAGGCACAGAAACACCCTCCAAAATAAGAACAAACAAGCAAACACACAATAACTTGATAGAGAGAACAGAATTTTGAACTATATTCCAAAGTATTTAAGTCTCCCAAACTAATATGAATTAAGACATATGTGAATAGATCATGTTCCCAAGTTTCTCCTGAACACACACATGCACACACACACTTGCACATACACACACGCACACACGCACACACGGCAACTAGTAAAGCCTTTTGCAACTTGCGGTGTTTCCCAATCGTCTAAATATAAGAAGCTATGAGCAGCTCCAGGCTCTCTTATCTCTTTCACAGACATCTGCCTCCTCTTGGTCCTGGGATTAAATCTTCTCTTGATCATGATCTTACCCTTCAGCTATTCAGTTCCCCATTGACAATGTAAATGTCACTTTGAAATAACTATCCCTGTGACTTACTTTGAGGATGCTTGAAAAAGTAGTGCTTTTGCAGAAGTTGATGTTGGATTATATTATTTCATGTAAAACAGAATGTGGTCAGTGGGCAAGTTCTGCTTTTTAAGGGTTTTCTAGTTCACCTTTCAGGAAGATTTTATGCCAAAAGAAAATGAAAAGTAACTGACCCTGACTTGGGCCACTACTCCTTTTCTCATTATTATAAAATCCATATTATGTCAGGAGGCTAATAGATCATAGGCAGTGGTTTTTTTTTTTAAACTTAAAAATAAGGCCATAAACTGTTGTACATTTTACCAAAATGTTTGTTGCAGACTGGTGTGGAGTGGAGATTTCATGATTCTCAGAAGGCCTTGCCTAACTGTTTCCCCATCTTTTATCAGCTCTCACAACCCTCTCTTAATAACAAGGCTTGGCCAGGCATGGAGGCTCATGCCTGTAATCGGCACTTTGGAAGCCCGAGGTGAATGGATGACCTCAGGTCAGAGTTCGAGACCAGCCTGACCAACATGGTAAAACCCTGTCTCTATTAAAAATGCAAAATTAGGGCCAGGTGAGGTGGCTCATGCCTATGATACCAGCACTTTGGGAGGCCGAGGTGTGTAGATCATGAAGTCAGGAGTTCAAGACCAGCCAGCCAACATGGTGAAACCCCATCTCTCTCTACTAAAAATATAAACATTAGCCAATGTGGTGACAGGCACCTGTAATCCCAGGTACTTGGGAGGCTGAGGCAAGGAGAATCGCTTGAACCTAGGAGGTGGAGGTTGCCCTGAGCCAAGATCGTGCCACTGCACTCCAGCCTGGGTGACAGAACGAAACTCCATCTTGAGGAAAAAAAAGAAAACAAAAAATAAAAAATTAGCCGGGCATGGTGGTATGTGCCTGTAATCCCAGCTACTCTGGAGGCTGAGGCAGGAGAATTGCGTGAATCTGGGAGGGGGAGTTTGCAGTGAGCTGAGATCGCACTCACTGCACTGCAGCCTGGGCAACAAGAGTGAAACTCCATCTCAAAAATAAACCTTAGTAAACCCTCTTCTTTTGTTGACACACCATGGTCCCCATGTGTCCTATGGTATTTTTATAGCATCGCTGACAAGTCTATAAGAAAATGATCAGTAATCTTCAGAGAGAGGAGTCCTAAGTGCTACCATGTGCCCTGGGTTATCTCAACAGTGCTCAGAGCTAAATTTATCTGCTGTGCCATCTGTCATAGTTGACTCCCTCCTCATTCCATAGCCTTGCTTGTCTTTTTCTATAGGCTTACCTTATGTATTGTAAGATTTCTCCACATCTTACTTGGAAACAGGCAGAGTGTAATAGAAATAAAAAGACTCGATCCATTTTTGTCAGCAGTTGACATGAAGCAGTACTTATCTTTTCTGGGGCTCAGTTTCCAAACATATGAACTAAGAGGGTTCAACTGGATTTTGAGGCCACTTCAGCTCTCATGTTCTATGACCAGGCGACTTTGGGGCTCTAATAGTGCATTTTAAAATAGTGTCTAAAAGGAATACAGAGCCAAGGCTTCTACCTGGATAACAGGGCTATTTTTCTGCCTACTTTGGGGAAGGAAGAAGGGTATGGGGAGATACCACTGATTCATAAATAGAAGCTATGCAGCCCTGGGAAGAAGCTATAACCTGAATCCACTCCTCATTGCGACTGAAGCATGTCTCACTTTTGAGCTTTCAAAGGATGCAACCTGGTTTATTCAGAGGGTGGAGGTAAGAAACTATCAAACTACTTGGAATAGCTTTGTACTAAAGATATTTAAAGGTGCTTCGCAGAAAACTGAGATAGGTACTGTGAGCACACAAAAGGTGGTATTCAATCCAAACATCAGGATCCCCAAGACCTATGAGACCCTACCCATGCCAAAGACAAAATCTTCGTTGAAAACTTTCATTATTTACTTGTTCAACAGGGACAAATAGTCCCTGCCTAGCATTAACTGGGTCATCTGGTGACCTGATCTGGCCCTCTACGACCCCAGTTACTAAGTGAAATCAAACAAAAGTGAACCATGACCCATTTGCTTCCCAAGCATGGAATTTGGTTACAAATCTAGAAAACAATAGTGTGAAAATCCTTCCACTTTCTAACTTTGAAAAATGATTACTTTTTCAAAACCTGATTAGATACCATCTTTCCTCTCCTTTTTAAATAAGTTAGTTTAGTTAGAAAAGGCATTTCTGTGATGCATCTAATGGACTTGCTTGCTGCAATGTGCTGGTAGAAATCTATAAAGAGCAAGTAATGGGGGTGGGCCTGGAGTGGTGGGGAGAAGGAAAACAAGCCACATCTCCTGATGCACAATTCTAAAGAATCCAGTGGTTCTTGAGTATACAGTGTACGTAGGAGGCAACAAGTAGACAAAGAAAATCCAGACCTTTGATGACCCCTGGTGAATAAACTAAGCACTGCATTGAAATGCAGCTAGAGCCACAGACATCCCTTGCAGGCAAGCCTCCGGAATGGCTCCTCTCTCAAGTAAGGCAAAAGGTTTTTTCTCCCCCAAGTGCCTGTTTCATTTGTATTACAGGCATACCTTACATACTTGGGGCATCTTTATCCTTCTGAACAATTCTCATGTTGGTGATCTCTGTCGGTAGAAACTAAGAAATGTGTATCCAACACTACTTTCTCTTTGTGCTGTGACCTCTTAGACCTGGACAGTGTTATTCATGGAACACTGAAGAATTCAGTGACCACCATAAAGCAAGATCTGTAACTTTCTTTCAGATTAGGTCTATATTTGGTATTTTTATGGAATAATTATGAAGAATAAATCAACCATCTTACATAACTCAAGTTTAAGATCAGAGTTTAAAGGTAATCACTTGTCTATAACTGCTGAGTACCAGGTAAAATACTCTTCTAGGCAGCAAAAGTTTTCATTTTTGTAAACAGCTATGTGTGAGCAGCATGTGGTACATGTGAGCCAGAAAGCAGACTGTATTTTGTCAACTTGTAGAAGAGAAGGGAGAGTTGTCATTGTAAAATAAGCGGAGTGGAGAGGTGCAGAGAATGGAGTATTTTTATTGTACACCCCAGGCGTCCAATTATAAAAGGAATGCCAAATCCCTATTTGTAATAACCCAGAATGGATCCTACCTGATAGAGTTAAATAGAGTGGAATATGAAATAGTATACACTATTAATACAGTTTAGTTTACCAGTCATTTGCGTACCGTAACTATTGGCTTTTAAATTTTTGTTGACTGAAAAGGAAGTATTTTTTATATATCTCAGATTGGTGTACACAGGGTACCGAACTGTTGAATGTATTCCCTCTCCCTTCACCCTTTTTAATCACCACAGACTAAGGAATGACTTTTTCTCTGCTATGGTTTGAATGTTCCCTCCAAAACCCATGTTGACATTTAATTTCCAATAAAATGGTATTGGGAAGTGGGGCCTTTAAGAAGTGTTGAGGTCATGAGGACTCTGCCTAGTGAATGGATCAGTGCTGTTACGGGAGTGGATTAGTTATCTCAGAAGTGGGGCCCTGATAAAAGGGTAAGTTTGGTCCCCTTTATTTCTGTGCCTCACACACTTTCTCACCCCATGATGCCTTCTGCCATGGATCATGCGTGAGAAGGCCCTTACCAGATGCTGGGGCCATGCTATTGGACTTCCTAGCCTCCAGAACTGTGAGCCAAGTCAACTTCTTTCTTTACTTTAAAAATAAATTACCCAGCCTGTGATATTCTAACAGCAGAAAATGGACTAATAAAATCTCTTTAAAAATGAACTAAATTAAATTTTTAAAATTATAGAGCATCACATATCCCAAATATGTTCTTCAGCTTCCTGGGTAGGCATCTCAGTCTCTCCACTGGGATTAGAGGGTCTCAGGTAAACATAGGTCATCACTTTCTTATGTGACCTTCAGCGTAGTCTTTCTGGATGAGGAGATTGGCATTCAGGAAATTTAATCAAAAGCCAAAGGTCTAAAATTTCAAAAGTGGAAAGAATCTTAAAAATTGTTTAGTTTACTTCCTCCAAACAGTTTGAACATGAGAAAAACTGAACCCTAAAATTGGGTGATGTTTGTAATACAGCACAACTAAACATAGAGATCTGTTTCTTCCTAGTCTAGCTGTCTATCCTTTCCATCACTCTGCCTTCCTTGGGGCATGTTGAAGATTCTGTGCCTTTGTAGAGGACAACCATATCACCCTTGGGAGTATCAAGTAAATTGTTTAAAAAAAAAAAAAAGAGCTGGATGAGGTGGCTTATGCCTGTAATCCCAGCACTTTGGGAGGCCAAGGCAGGCAGATCACAAGGTCAGGAGTTCGAGACTAGCCTGACCAATATGGAGAAACCCCATCTTTATTAAAAATACGAGCATTAGCCTGATGTGGTGGCATGCGCCTGTAGTTCCAGCTACTCAGGAGGCCGAGGAAGAAGAATCACTTGAACTCAGGAGGCAGAGATTACACTGAGCCAAGATTGCACCACTGCACTCCAGCCTGGGAGACAGAGCGAGACTCCGTCTCAATAAATAAATAAATAAAATAAGGTGGGGAGGGGATATAATGAAACATTAATAAGAATTTAAGAAACAATTCAATTTGGAAGAACGTTTATATAATTTTCAGTTTCTTTTTCAAATTAGAAAAAGTAGTTTTGGTTTTAACCACAAAGTCCAATTGTGTTTATTAATTGCATGTTTCAATGATGAGTTATAGCATTATATAAAAAACATTACAATGTGAAAGTTATGATACTATTATTGGTGTAATTAGATATGTGTCCCACCATCTGACTGGAGGACAAACAAATTAAGGATTTATGGACCAGGCACGGCGGCTCACACCTGTAATCCCAGCGCTTTGGGAGGCCAAGGAAGGCAGACCATGAGGTCAGGAGTTCGAGACCAGCCTGGCCAACATAGTGAAACCCCATCTCTACTAAAAATACAAAGAAAATAGCCAGATGTGGTGGCAGGCACCTGTAGCTCCCGGGTACTTGGGAGGCTGAGGCAAGGAGAATCACTTTAACCAGGGAGGTGGATCACACCCCTGCACTCCAGCCTGTGCGACAGAGTGAGACTCTATCTCAAAAAAAAAAAAAAGGAATTTATGTACTTTATGTACTGTATATCTCATTGTTACAAATATTTTCTGAGACTTTTAACCTGGATATGACGCATTTTGAAATCTTTATCTCATGTTTGAAGTTCGCTCATCTTTCATGTCTATATGAAGTACATATTCCAATTGAGTAAATGTAGCATTAAAAAGGCTTTTAGGGCTGGGTGCGGTGGTCATGCCTGTAATCCCAGTGCTTTTGGAATCTGAGGCAGGAAGATTGCTTGAAGCCAAGTGTTCAAGACCAGCCTGTATAACAGAGCAAGACCCCATCTCTACAAACAGTTTAAAAATTAGCCAAATGTGGTGGCATGCACCTGTAGTCCTAGATACTCAGGAGGTTGAGACAGAATTTCTTGAGCCCAGGAGTTCCAGCTTACAGTGAGCCATAATTATACCACAGCACCCTGGCCTGAGCAACAGTGAAACTCTGTCTCTAAAAGAAAAGAAAAGGCTCTCCAGTAGGCCACTGAGGCAGAAAAGTAGCTTTTTACAAAGTGTTGGAAGATATGTCCAAATGCCTTCAAACTAGAAGTCATGTGCTCTAAGCCACCAAATACAACATGGGACTATTGACCCCAGATACAATGAATCCTTACTTTTGAAAGATTAGCTGAGCGTGATATGAGGTTCTTAGTAACCTGAGCAAGGTTTCCCAGTTTTGAATCCGTAGAAACCAACAAGTTTAATGGAAAGGTAGCAAGGTTGCATGGAAAAAGCACTGGGAGTCTGAAGCTTTAACTTCACAATCAACCTGTGTCCTCCGTAGCTGTATAATTTTAGGCAGATTCTTCAGCCTTTTTCGGTGAATGAATGCAATATGGAGGTTAAGGAAAACTAACTGTCATATGTGGCTACAACCTGAAGTTCCTCTGGGTCTGGTTATAGGATAGCAACTTGGGGAATTACTATCCTATGGAGAGTGAGCTAGACTGATTGCAGAGCCCACTATAATATCCATGCAAGAGTATCTCCACAGGAGCAACCAAGCATTTTCTGAACTGGACAAGACCAGTGTTAAAGGGCCACAGTGCATAGCTCTGGCTAAAGTCTGGCACCTATAAACGGAATGACTATCAAGACTCTTCTTCGTCTAAATATAGGTGGTTTGACTTTTTATGTATGGGCATGTGGCAGAGTAGGGGAGTGGGAATGTATCAAATGATATATCCTAGATTTTCTTCCTTAAATGGCAGGTTTCAGGCTCAAGAAATTAAAATCATGCAGGCATGAGCAGTTTCACTTGAAATTTAGATTTCTTGCACATTGTGTTTCTAAGGAAAATTAATAATTTTACTGGCAATTCAATCAATGTTGAAGAGCAAGCTCTTCCTGCATTAAAAACAAAAAACAAATCAAAACCCTTAAATGTAGAAAGGTGACACAATTTACTTTGTTCTCCATAGTACAGTCTTTCCCAGAGGATGGTGTTAGAATCTCCCAGGTTGATGGCCAGGTGTAGTGGCTCATGCCTGTAATCCCAGCACTTTGGGAGGCCAAGATGCATGGATTACTTGAAGTCAGGAGTTTGAGACCAGCCTGGCCAACACAATAAAAACTCTTTCTACTAAAAATGCAGTAATTAGCCAGGCATGGTGGCATGCACCTGTAATCAAAGCTACTTGGAAGGCTGAGGTGGGAGAATCGCTTGAACCCAAGAGGCAAAGGTTGCCAGGAAGACACTTTATCTGATTTCACATGTCACATATCCCTTTCCCTCTTAGAATGACTGCTTAGTTTCATGACAGTATTTACTAATGAATGTGAGTTGTACATGTAAACAAGAAAAGCAGGTACATGGAGCCAGAAAAGCAGTTGCAAAATTTGGATTTAACCATTAGTGCAAGTAGATAAAAAGGAATCAATTTATGATGTAGCATAAGGTTGTAGAACCATACAAATGGAAGAAAATATTCTTCAGCTATCTAGAAATGTGTTATTCAATCCAACAATTATATACTCAATGTTACCTCAAATTTCCTACAATGATGCCTCATGGCATCTAAGGCCTTTAATGATCTGTGAGCTATCTGTCTGCTTGATCTCCTTCTACTAGCTTCTTGAGTTCCAGTAATTCAGAATTTTAACCTTTCCTTGAACACGTCATGCTGTTCCATGACTCTATTCCTTGACATACTGATTTTTGTTTGTTTTTTTCCCTGTATTGTCTTCCCTAGTGAATTCCTACTCATTCTTAAAGACCTGGCTCAAATGCCTTTTTTTCACCTGCCTTTGCCATAAGTAGGCATAATTAATTGCTATTTTCCCTGCATTGTAATTATTTGTAAGCAAGTATTTTAACCATCCAGACTATAAACTCCAAAGGGCATGATTGTGTTACTTGTCATTCTCCCCCAGTTCCTGGAACATGGTCTTTAAGCACCATTTTTGAATGAATGAATAAATGAATAGACACATGCACGAATTCTAAGCACTATGTCAAAGAGGTGGTAGATTGAGCCACAAAAACGAAGACAAGGCCTTTAACATAAAGAAGATTATAACCACAGATAGGAAATAAACGTCTTAATCCTATCTTCACTGAAAGACAGATTTCTAAGGCTTGTCCTAAAGATAGGAAGTGCTGTGGGGAGCATGTGAGCCTAACAGTAAAACTTTTGTTGAAAGAGTAATGAATAAAATAAACATTTATTGAATGTAACAAAGGACAATGATGAGAGAGTTAGTGTAATAGATAAATAGTAAACACTTAGTGGGGGAGTCAGTATTTGAGCTGAGGTTCAAAAGATCAGCAGTGCTAAAGATTGCAAAGACTGAGCAGTAGTGCTGGTAAAAACAGAATCACAAAAACATAATGTGTTGAGGAAATGAGAAGCAATCCAGTTGGTTAGAACATAGTGAATATAGGAAGGGGGATGTAAGGAGATTTGTCTGAAGATCTGTTTTGGAAGTACTATGAAAGCTTAGGATTTTATGGGAAAAGCAGTGAGAAGCTGTTGAAGGTTTTAGAGCAGAGGAGTGAAATGAGCTATAAATATCTGTGTTGAATGAGAATTAAATGGGATAATGTATGGAAAATTCTTGGAATAGTGGCTTGTACATAGTAACTTATGCATTTTTGTTATTATAGTCAGATCTTTTCTGGAAGAAGAAATAAGGTGGGAAGAGATTGAAGTCAAGAAAAAAAAAAAAACAAGCTATAGCAATAATCCAGATAAAAGATAACAAAGTTCTAAATCTAGACAGAGGCTGTAGGCATGAAAAAGAAAAGATTATATTGAAATGACATTTTAAAGGTAGAATGGAAGTAACTTCACCACCAGTTGGTTATCCAAGAGCAATTTACCCTTGCTATATTGAAGAGTGGTGTTATAAAAATAATGAAACCAGAGGAGTGGGTGGTCTGGAAGGCAGATAATGTGCGTGTTGGATATGTTGAGTTGGATGGATCTCTGGGACTCAAAAATGTCTATCAGCCCAGTAGATGTGTGGATCTAAGGACCAAGAGAGAGGAATAGACAAGAGATGCAAATTTGTGAATCATCAGCATAGAGGTGATCATTGACACCATGCAAGTGTAGAGGAAGAAGAGTACTGAGGGCAGAAAATTGGTGACGACTAATTTTTAGCAGCAAATCTGACTTTGTGTCTAATAACTCTTGAGACTTGCAGATAGTTTTTCTTTTTTGCCAGTCATGCTATTTTGGGTGCCAATGGATGTTGAGTGCAGGAAAATCAGAACACAGGGCAAGGCAATATACATATGTATAAGCTGAGACAACTTAATCAATAATCTTCTTATTTCAACAAAATACAGGTGCTTTAAAAGGACAAAGTAAACATGCTAAGATTCCACTATAGTGCCCTTAGTGTATTTCTAACCTAATCATCGACATACTTGAAATTAGGGAAATCCTTCTTCGTGAGGAGCAAGCCTTCTTTTTTTGTTGTCTCTTGATTCTGATATTGCATGAAAACTGACTTTTAATGATGTGCCTCACAGCTTTCACTTCACAACAATTACTTTTGAATAGTTATACCTCATAATATTTTATAATTGTATAGCTCTTTGCAGCTCATAAAACTCTCATGAGATTTTCTCAGTAACTTCATAAGATAGGCTGTAATTATTCCCATTTTACAGACATAAAAATTGAGTTTGAGACATCATGACCTGATCATGATATTGAGAGGAAATTTCTGTGTGACTGAACTTTAAAAACTGAAATATAAGTAGATGCTTTAGAATGATCATCTCCCTTAATCTGTTGTATGTGGTCATTATTGATCCATGCAAGTTACTCTTTTATTTTTGTGTTATTTATATCTCTTTGTTCATTTCAATTCTTCATAATATACCACAATAGCACATACTCTCATATATACTGTATACAATGTAGGGTGAAAAAAGGAGCAGAATGCGATGTGTTCATTTATAATATATTTGTAGAAAAATCTATGTTATTTATGGGTAAGTTTATATGTGTGTAGGGTAGAGGAACAAGAATATTAAAATCTCTCTTTTGTCTCCTTGGAGGCTTTTGGAAATTTTACTTTGCAGTGAAGAAATCTTCAGTGTAGAGCACTGGTTGTCAAACTTGAGCATGAATCAGAAGCTCCTGAGGGTTTCTGAAAACACAGGTCTCTAGGTCCCTTGCCAGAGTTTCCTATATGGTAAGTCTGGGATATGCCTGAGAATTTACATTTCTAACAAGTTCCTAGATGATGCTGATTCTGTTGATCTGGGACCACACTTTGGGAGCCATAAGCACTGGGGAAAAGGAATGCCTAAGGGATAGGCATGTAAGCCACAGGACTTTTTCAAACTTAACAACAATCACCAAACTTATTTTTTCCTATGAAACAAAAAGTTTATTTCATTTTTAAATTTGTTTCTTCCAAGTTGTATTTTAGGTTCAGGGGTACATGTGCAGGTTTGTTACATGGGTAAGTTGTGTACTTTGGGGGCTTGCTGTACAGCTTATTTTGTCACTCAGTAGGTTATAAACATACTATCCTGATAGGTGGTACTTCAGTTCTCACCCTTCTCCCATCCTCACCTTCAAGTTGGACCCAGTGTCTATTGTTCCCTCCTTAGTGCCCAGGTATACTCAGCGCTTAGTTCCCACTTATGTGAGAACATGTAGTATTCGGTTTTCTGTTTCTGCATTAATTCACTTAGGATAAAGCCTCCAACTACGTCCATGTTGCTGCAAAGGACATGATTTTGTTCTTTTATGGCTGCATAGTATTCCATAGTGTGTATGTACCACATTTTCTTTATCCAATCCACCATCCATAGGCATCTAGGTTGATTCCATGTCTTTGCTTTGAATAGTGCGACAGTAAACATGCATATGCATGTATCTTTATGGTAGAATGATTTATATTCCTTTCGGTATATACCCAATAATGGAATTGCTAGGTCAAATGGTAATTTTGTTTTAAGCTCTTTGAGAAATCTCTAAATGGCTTTCCAGTGACTGAATTGATTTACATTCCCACCAGCAGTGTATAAGCATTGCCTTTGCTACACAACCTTGTCAGTATCTGTTATTTTTTGACATTTCAATAATAGCCATTCTGACTGGTCTGACATGACATCTCAATGGGGTTTTTATTTGCATTTCTCTAATAGTGGTGTTGAACATTTTTTTCATATGCTTTTTGGCCATGTGTATGTCTTCTTTTGAGAAGAATCTGTTCATGTCCTTTGCCCATTTTGTAATGAGATTGCTTGTTTTTTTGCTTGTTAATTTGTCAATTTTTGTTTTTGTTGCAGTTGTGTTTGGAGTCTTCATCACAAAATCTTTGCCAGGGCCTATGTCCAGAGTGATTTTCTTCTAAGCTTTTTATAGTTTTAGATTTTACATCTAAATCTTTAATCCAAAAATGTCTTTCACCATTTTTGTGTTTGGTGAAAGAAAGGGATCCAGTTTAAATCTTTTGCATATGGCTAGCCAGTTATCCCAGCAGAATTTATCAAATGGGGAGTCCTTTATCCATTGCTTGTTACTGTTTACCTTGTCAAAGATCAGATAGTTGTAGGTATGCAGTTTTATTTCTGCATTCTTTAACCTGTTCCATTGGTCAATATATTTGTTTTTGTATCAGTACCATGTTGTTTTGTTTAATGTGGCCGTGTAGTATAGTTTGAAGTTGGGTAATGTAATGCCTCTGGCTTTGCTCTTTTTGCTTACTATTGCTTTGGTTGTTTGGGCTCTCTTTTGGGTCCATATGAATTTTATAATAGTTTTGTCCAATTCCATGAAAAATGTTATTGGTAGCTTGATAGGAGTAGCCTTGAATAATCTGTAAATTGCTTTGGGGAGAATGGCCATTTTAACAATATGGAGTCTTCTTTTCCATGAGCATTGAATATTTTTCCATTCATTTGTGTCATTTCTGATTTCTTTGAGCTTTGCAATTCTAATTGTAGAAATCTTTCACCTTCCTGATAAGCTGTATTCTTAGGTATTTTATTCCTTTTGTGGCTATTGCAAATAAGATTCTGTTCTTGATTTGGCTCTCAGCTTGGATATTATTGACTTATAGAAATGCTACTGATTTTTGTACATTTCAAGTCCCTATCTGGCTTTTTTCTTGGCTCCAGTTGTCATTCTATTTCCCTCCAGCTCTGCCTGCCATTTGTTAGAGTGGACAGAGAGGAAAGAGTTGTAGTCAAATAAATCAGCTCTGCCACTTTGATTAAAGTCTGAGCAAATTACTTAATTACTTATTAGTATTCTCATCTCCACAGACTAGCACAAAAATACTGCTAGTAAATCTTCAACCTTACTCAGGAATTTCATTGTTCATGGTAATATTGTCATTGCTATTTTGAAACCATGTTATGAATATTATAAAATATGGCAAGTCAGTTGTTAGAAATCGAGTTATTCTAGATACAAGAAAACAGACATAAAACCAAATAAGTTCAGTAAAAACTCTAGATCATCAATTGAGAATTGAAAATGTTATTAATTTCTGCTATGAAAAAATGCATTTCCTAGATCTGCCTACTGAAAGGACCTAGAACAATGACATCACAGTAGTAATAAGTATTCCCGGTACCTTGATTTGATTTCTAAATACTATTTCCTACTAAAAGGACTCAAAGTTCCTTTTAGTAGCTGGGCATGGTGGCTCACAACTGTAAGCCCAGCACTTTGGGAGGCCAAGATAGGGCGATCACTTGAGGTCAAGAGTTCAAGATCAGCCTAGACAACATGGTGAAACCCCATCTCCAGTAAAAATACAAAAATTACCCCAGCTTGGTGGCGTGTGCCTGAATCCCAGCTACTCAGGAGGCTGAGGCAGGAGAATTGTTTGAACCCAGGAAGCTGAGGCTGCGGTGAGTTGATATCATGCCACTGTACTCCAGCTTGGGGGACAAAGTGAGACTGTCTCAAAAAGAAAAAAAAAAGAAAAGAAAAAGGAGTCATGAATATGTGATTTCTGGTCTGAGGCAGCGGTTGTACAAGAGGAACTAGGACATTGTTGAGGTCAGAAAGCAAAGAAGTATTTAAAGATTAATGGGATAATGATAAAAGGAGCCAGACTTAAGGAGCTCCCACAGGCCAAATTTGGGACAACCTGAACATCAAAAAGAATAATTACTGTAACCAAGTGAAGCACAGTGAATATGTAAAACTTTATGAGTCTGTGTGATATTCAAAAAGAGGAAAAAAAGAGTAATGAACTTCATTTGACACCCTTGGGATGACTATTATACCACTCCTTAATTTGAAAATTGGTTATTAAAGAGAGAGAATTAACCATTTATCTTGCTCTTGATGAGAGTAACTGCTTCTTTACACACACACACACACACACACACACACACACACTCGCCAGCTGATAAATGTAGAAAGAATGATAGCATTAGACAAAATATCATTTTTGCAACCCTAATAAAACAATTGGTTTACATAAAGTCATCAATCATTACAAAACTGTTAGCTAAAATGTTGATAGAAAAGTGGGTATTTACTAGCCAGTTGTAAAGGGAGGACCACATCTTTATGATAGAGAGATTTGGCTGTTACCACCTTGATTCACTGATCAAACAGCATTACTGAAAACAGGACAACGAGGTATTATGTGGTTCCTGGTGGAATATAATATAAAGTAACTTTTAGGAAATCTTGCCAGGATGTTCAGTCTGAATTGAATCAAGCCTTTAGATCCAAATTCTAGTATTCAGAGAATACAGGAGTTGCAGGAGAATGTTTAACAACTTTATACGGGAACAATTCTACAAGACAGCTGACCTGAATTCTTTAAAGAGCTAATGTCACAAGGTAAAAATAGAAGGAAGTATTCTGATATTGTAGGAGACATAAGACATACAATAATTAAATGAATGTATAATTCCTGGTTAGATCTTGGTTTGATAAATTTTGGTGTCTTTTAGTGAAATTTAAATATGGATTGGATATTAGGGAATTATGTTTAAGTGTGATAATAGTATTGTGGTTGTGTGGGAGAATAACTATATAAATGGGTGCTAAAATATTTATGAATGATGTGTCATGATGTCTATAACTTAAATAGCTCAACAAAAAGCTATCTAGATAGATAAATACGGCCAATTATTAAAAATTGAGACTATGGATTTTTGTTTTACTATTTCTTCTACTTTCATGGACATTTGATATTTTTCATAATGTAAAAATCTTGAGTTTAAAAATACTTTTAAATTTATATTCTATAGGTAACATATTTTAATCTGTATGTGTACAGAACATCTATCACAATAGTAGGTGTGTAAAAATGTTAGTTCCTTCCCTTAGACTGAAATAAGAAAAAAACCAAACCTTATCTTTGGCTCAGCTTAAATTCTTTTTTTTAGAATGAAATGAAGTTTAAACAAACATACACATAAGTAAACAAGCAAACTTCTCACCCCATACTTCCTTCCTCCCCATTCCTCTAATTGATTTACTTGGCTTCCCTTTGTTGTACCAACAGAGAGAGCCTTCAGCTTTTAATTCACTCTAGATAGTGCCAAAGACATTTTGCACTTATTCAAATCATAAGGTCTAAGAGAGAAAGTGGGAGAGAGAGCATACAATGAGAGGACAGATGGAGTGGGGAAGAGATATGAGACAGATGGGCCTCTCTCAGAACAAGCAATATTGCCATAATAATAAAACTGTAAAAACAATTCAAGGAAGATCGTTTAAAAACTAAGAGCTGGACTGCCCCAACTTGCTACAAGTGGCCAGAGATGACCTAAACTTACCCTCATCTTCCTAAAATCAGAATTCAGATTCTTCTAATGAAAGATCATCTTAACCTATTTACATATAGGCAGGCCAAGGTCATCCAAGTTTCAATTCACATCTAGATCAAGGAATACATAATTAGTCACTCTTTTAACAGATATTTATCAAGCTTCTATGTGCCAGGCACTTTTCATGCAGTTTGGGATATATCAGAGAACAAAACACTAAAATTCCTGCCCTTATGGACAGATAATAAATAAACAAGTAAGCTAAATGGAACATGGTTTGCAATTTAAAATAGGACGGTCAGGATGGACCTCACTGAGACTGAACCATTTGAGCAAACACTTGAAGAAGGTGAAGGAATCAGTTGTACTACTGACTGCAGGAACAGCTTTACAGGTAGAAAGAATAGAAATGCAGAGACCCTATGGCAGCCATGTGCCTGGTAAGTCCCAGGAATGGAGCACAGGCTGGGAGGACTAAGCGTGAGATTGAAGAAAACACACATATGATCAGAAGTAATGATGGCCAGGTCATGAAGGGCCTTGAATACACTGAGGAATTTGGATTTTACCCTAAAGTCAAATAGGAGCCAAGGAGCATGAATTAGGGATAAATGCTCTGGCTTGTCATATTTTTTTTTAAAAGAGGACTCTGACAGCTGTGTTGTGAATGGACTGAAGGGGAGCAAGGTAGAAGCAGGGAGACTAGTTAAGAAGTTACTGCAGTAATCAGGTGAAAGGTAATGGTTGCTTGGATCAAAGTGAAAAAGGTGGAATATAAAAATAAATGTAACTGGATCAGATGCTTGCAGTGTGAAGAAGTAAAAAGAAAATATATTTAGCTCCCTAATTCTCAATGTCAAATATCAAGATGTTTACTTTTTCATCTAAAGGTAAACTTTATCCAACATGTAAATGACCTTGTGAATTACTAGAGTGAATTATCTTGTGTGTCTTTCTGTAGAGTTCAGGGAACAAGATAATGGGAAGTATCTTAAGGTTTGATGGGAACATGAGTGGAATGAGTACTTACAACAAGGATCTAAGAGTCCAGAAGAAATTCCAGGGTCTGGCTATATTGCATATCAATACGAATTTTGTTTAAAACCATTTGGATAGTCTGACCTTGCTGGGATGCCAGATATTTTTTTTCTTTTTTCTTTTTTTTTCACCAAAGCCAGGTTCACTCTCAGGGCTCCATGGGGCTCTTCGATGATAATCACTTTAAAAATGCTAGACATCGTTCTTGCTAAAGGCAAAGAAATAAAGTGAAATTGTAATTCTAAAGTCACTTTCAAGTGATAAAGTCAAAGATTTGACTCAAGAATAGAACTTAGAGAATAGGGGGAAGGAGTGAATCATGTCCAGGCTGTGTGGTCATCTCACCTCTAAATGATCTTGGCAGCATCCTAGAACTACAAGAAAACAATGAGAAGAAACTGGGATTGCAGGTCAGGACAGTAGAACTTACAACTGTCCTCCATAGTGGTTGTACTAATTTACAGTCCTATCCACAGTGTACGAGGGTTCCTTTTTCTCCACATCCTCTTTAGCATTTGTTATTGCCTGACTTTTGGATAGAAGCCATTGTAATTGGAGTAAGGCAATATCTCATTGTAGTTTTGATTTGCATTTCTCTGAGGATCAGTGATGTGAAACACTTTGTCATATGCCTCTTTGTCGTATGTATGTTTTCTTTTGAGAAATGTTCAAATCTTTTACCCATTTCTTGATCAGATTACTAGATTTTTACCTATAGTTACTAATCCATTGTCAGATGGATAGTTTGCAAATATGTTCTCTCATTCTGTGGGTTGTTCCTTCACTTTGTTGACAGTGTCCTTTGCTGGGCAGAAGCTTTTTAACTTGTTGTGATCCCATGTGTCCATTTTTGCTTTGGTTGCCTGTGCTTGTGGGGTATTGATCAAGAACTTTTTTGCTCAAACCAACTTCTTGGAGAATTTCCCCAGTGTTTTCTTGTAGTAGTTTCATAGTTTGAGGTCTTAGCTTTAAGTCTTTAATCCATTTTGATTTGATTTTTATAGATGGTGAGACATAGGGGTCTATTTTTATTCTTTGGCATATGGATATCCAGTTTTTCTAGCTCCATTTATTGAAGATACTGTCCTTTCCCCAATATGTTTTTGGTACCTTTGTTGAAAATCAGTTAACTGTAGGTGTGTGAATTTCTTTCCGGGTTCTCTCTTATATTCCATTGGTTTGTGTGTCTCCTTTTATGGCAAAACTATGCTGTTTTGGTTACAACAGCTCTGTAGTATTATCTGAAGTCAAGTAATGTGATTTATCCAGTTTTGTTCTTTTGGCGTAGGATAACTTTGACTATTCTGGGTCTTTTATGATTCCATACAAATTTTATAAGTAGTTGTCCTATTTCCATGAAGAATGTCATTTGGTATGTCGATAGGGATTGCATTAAATCTGTAGGTTGCTTTGGGTAGTATGGATATTTAAAAAATACTCATTCTTCTAATCCATGAACATAGAATATCTTTTCATTTTTTTTAGTGTCCTCTTCAATTTATTTCATCAGCTTTTTAAAGTTTTCATTGCAGATACCTTTCACTTCTTTGGTTAAGTTTATTCCTAGGTATCTTATTTTACGTTTAGATATTGTACATGGGATGACTTTCTTGATTTCTTGATTTCTTTCTCTCTCTCTCTTTTTCGCTATTGGCATATAGAAATGCTACTGATTTCCATATGTTGATTTTATATCCTGCAACTTTCCTGAATTTGCTGATAGTTCTAATAGTTTCTAGGCGGAATCTTCAGGTTTTTCCAAATATAAGAGCATATCATCTGCAAACCAGGATAACATGACTTCTTCCTTTCCAGTTTGGATGTGTTTTATTTCTTTTGTCTTATTGCTTTAGTTAGGAGTTTCAGTACTATGTTGAATAACAGTGATGAAAGTGAACATCCTTGTCTTGTTTTAGATCTCAGAGGAAAGGCTGTCAGTTTTCCCCATTCAGTACAATACTAGCTGTGGGTCTGTCATATGTGGCTTTTATTATGTTCAAGTATGTTCCCTTTCTATCCAGGTTTTTGAGTTTTTTTTTTTAATTGTGAAGGGATGTTGAACTTTATCAAATGCTTTTTTAGCATCAATTGAAATGATCATAAGTTTTTTTCTCCCTTATTCTGTTGATATGATGTATCTGATGATTGATTTGCATAGGTTGAACCATCCTGGCATCTCTGGGATAAATCCTACTTGGTCATGATGAATTTGGTTTACTAGTTTTTTGTTGAGGATTTTTACATCAATATTCATCAGAGATATTGGCCTGTAGTTTTTTTTTTTTTTTTAATGTGTCTTTTTCTGGTTTTGGCATCAGTGTAGTACTGGCCTCATAGAATGAGTTTGGAAGTATTCCCTCTTCCTTTGTTTTTTGTAAGTTTTGGTAGGATTGGTATTAGTTCTTTAAATGTTTGGCAGAATTCAGCTGTGAGGCTATCATATCATGGACTTTACTGGGAAACTTTATTATGGCTTCTATCTTGTTGTTATTGATCTGTTCAGGCTTTGTATTTCTTCATAATTCAATTTTGGTAGGTTGTGTGTGTCTAGGAATTTATCCATTTCTTATAGATTTTCCAATTCATTGGCATATGGTGGCTCATAGTAGCCCCTAATGAGCCTTTGAATTTCTGCAGTATCAGTTGTAATGTCTCCCTTTTCATCTCTGATTTTATTTATTTAATTCTTCTCTCTTTTAATCTGGCTAAAGCTTTGTCAAATTTGTTGATCATTTCAAAAAAAAACCTTTTTGTTGCCATTGATATTTTGTATTTTTTTTCATTTCAAAATTGTTTATTTCGGCTCTGATCTTTATTATTTTTTTCTTCTAATTTTGGGTTCAGTTTGTTGTTTTCTTTAAGATGCATCATTACATGACTTAAACTTTTTCTTCTTTTTTGAATTAGACACTTATAGGTATAACTTTCCCTCTTAGTACTGCTTTCACTGTGTCTCTCATAGGTTTTAGTATGTTGTGTTTCTATTATCATTTGTTTCAAGGAATGTTTCAATTTCCTTCTTAATTTCTTTCTTGACACACTGGTTAATTCAGGAGCATAGTGTTTAATTTCCATGTGTTTATATGGTATCCAAAATTCCTTTTGTTGTTGACATACTAGTTTTATTCCATTCTGGTCAGAGATTCAAATCTTTTAAGACTTGTTCTGTGACCTAACATATGTTCTATCCTTGAGAATAATCCATGTGCTGAGGAGAAAACTGTGTATTCTGTAGCTGTTGGTGAAATGTTCTGTAAATATATATTAGGTTCTGTAAATATCTATTTGTATATATATATATATATATATATATTAGGTTCTGTAAATATCTGTTTGTTCTACAGTGCAGATTACGTTCCATATTTCTTTGCTGATTTTCTGTCTCGGAGATCTGTCCAGTGCTGAAAGTGAGATGTCAAAGACTGCAGCTATTATTGTATAGGGATCTATTTCTCTCTTTAGCTCTGATAATATTTGTTTTATATATCTGGATGCTCCAATGTTGTGTATATCTATATTTACAATCATTATATCCTCTTGCTGAATTAACCCTTGTATCATTACATAATGATCTTCTTTGTCTTTTCTTACCATTTTTGTCTTGAAATCTTTGTTGTCTGATATAAGTATAGCTACTCCTGCACGTTTTTGGGGTTTCCATTGGCATGGAGTACTTTTTGCCATCCCTTTCTTTTTAGTCTACATGTACTTTTATAGGTGGTGTTTCTTGTAGGAAACAGATCATTGGGTCTTGCTTTTTCAACCATTCAGCTATTCCATGTCTTTTGATTGGAGAGTTTAGTTAATTTTACATTCAATGTTGTTACTGATAAGGAGGGACTTCCACTGGGTCTTGTTTTTTCAACCATTCAGTCACTCTATGTCTTTTGATTGGAGAGTTTAGTCAATTTACATTCAATGTTATTGATAAGGAGGGACTTTCACTGAATATTGTTTTTTCAATGACTCAGCCACTCTATGTCTTTTGATTGGAGAGTTTGGTGAATTTTCATACACTGTTCCTGATAAATAGAGACTTACTCCTGCCATTTTGTTACTCTTCTAGTTGCTTTGTGGTCTTGTTATCCTTTTCTTCTTCCTTATCTTCTTTTAATGAAGTTAATTTTCTCTGGTGGCATGCTTTAACTTCTTGCTGTATTTCTTTTTGTGTGTATCTGTTATATGTTTTTAAATTTGATGTTACCATGAGATTTGCAAGTAGTACTTTATAACTCATAATTTTAAACTGAAGACAGCACTGCATAAACAAACATGCAAAAAGAAAACTGATTAAAAACTACACTTTCACAGCATCCCCCTGCTTTTTAACTTTTGTTATTTCTATGTATGTCTTATTTTACTATGTCTTAAAAAATTTGTTGTAGTTTTTTTTTTATTGGTTCATCATTTAGTCTTCCCACTTAGGTCAAGAGATGTTTATACACGGCAATTATAGTGTTGTACTAATCTATGCTTTTCTGTGTACTATTACCAGTGAGTTTTGTACCTTTAGATGATTTCTTCTTGCTCATTAACATCCTTTTCTTTTAGATTGAAGGACTCTTTTTAGCATTTCTGTAGGACAGGTTTGGTGTTGATGAAGTCCCTCAGCTTTTGTTTTTCTGAGAAAGTATTTATTTCTCCTTCATGCTGAAAGGATATGTTTGCCAGATACACTATTTTAAGGCAAAAAAAATCTGTCTTTTAGCACTCTGAATATGTCATACCACTCTCTCCTGGCCTGTAATGTTTCCACTGAAAAGTCTGCCAGTTGTATTGGAGCCCCATTGTATGTTGTTATTTTTTCTCTTGCTGCTTTTAAAATCCTGTTTTTCATCCTTGACCTTTGGGAGTTGGATTACTGAATGCCTTGAGGTAGTCTGATTTGGGTTAAATCTGCTTGGTGTTCTATAACCTTATTGTACTTGAATGTTGATATTTTTCTCTAAGTTTAGGAAATTCTCTGATTGTATCATTTTGAATAAACTTGCTTCCTCATCTCTGTCTCTATTTCCTCTTTAAAGTAAATAACTCTTAGATTTGCCCTTTTGAGGCTGTTGTCTAGATTCGTAGGCATACTTCATTGCTTTTTTTCCTTTTTTCTTTTGTCTCCTCTGACTGTATATTTTCAAATATCCTGTCTTCAAGCTCACTAATTCTGCTATGAAGAGACTCTGATGCATTCTTCAGCATGTTAATTGCATTTTTCAACTCTAGAATTTATGCTTGATTTTATTTTAATTATTTCAATCCCTTTGTTAAATTTTTATGATAGAATTCTGAATTCCTTCTCTGTGTTATCCTGAATTTCTTTGGGTTTCTCAAAACAGCTATTTTGAATCTGGTGTCTGAAAGGTCACATAGTTCCGTTTCTCCAGGATTGGTCCTTGATGCCTCACTAAGTTCATTTGGTGAGGTCATGTTTCTCTGGATGGTGTTAATGCTTGTAGATATTCTTTGGTGTCAGGGCATAGAAGAGTTCGGCATTTATTGTAATCTTCACAGTCTGGGCATGTTTGTGTCTGTTCTTGGGAAGGTTTTCCAGGTATTCAAAGAGACTTGGGCCCCAAGCCCAATAATATTGTGATTTTCGCAGACTCATAGAAGAACCACCTCGATGGTCTTGGATAAGATCCTGAAAAGTTCTCTGAATTACTGGGCAAAGACTCTTGTTCTTTTTCCTTACTTACTGCCAAATATACGAGTCTCTCTCTGTGCGGAACCACCTGGACCTGGGAGTGTGGTGATGCAAGCAATCCTGTTGCCACCACCACTGGGACTGTGCTGGGTCAGACCTGAAGCCAGCCTAGCACTAGGTCTTGCCAAAGGTCCTTCCTTTCAGTGTGGTGAGTTCCCCCTGACAGGTGTCCCCTGACAGGCCCCATGTATGTCACTCCCCTCCCTGTGTCCATGTGTTCTCATTATTCAGCTCCCACTCATAAGTGAGAGTTTTACTTCTTTATTATCACTCTAGATGCCTTCTATTTATTTTCATTGCTGTATTCCTTTGGTTAGAACTTCTAGTACGTTGTTGAAAAGATAAGGTGAGAGAAGATACTATGTCATTCACCCTTCCTTTCAGTGTGGTGAGTTCAGTGTCCAGACTTGCTGTCTGGGAACAAGGGATTGGAGTCAAAAACTTTAGCAATTTATCTAATCTTCTATTCTATTGGGGCTAAGCTGACACTCAAACCACCATACCAACTTATTTCCACGCTTCTCTCCCCTTAACACAGGCAGAGAAGCCTTTCCTGTGGCCACTGCCAGTGGTAATCTACAATGAGTTCTGCCAGGCCACCACTGATGTTTGCTTAAAACCCAAGGGCTCTTTTGGTCAATGTTGCCAGGCTGGAACTCACCCTTCAGGGCAGTGGGCTCCCCTTTGGCCCAGGGCAGGTCCAGAAATGCTGTTCAAGAGCCTAAACCTGGACTCGGGAACCTCAAGAGCCTGCTAATTGCTCTACCCTACTATGGCCAAGCTGGTACATAGGGTGCAAGACAAAATCTCCTTTCCTTTTTACCTCTGCTTTTCTCAAATGAGAGTCTTTCATCATAGCCACTACAGCTGGGTCTCCCCTGAAGCCAGCAGTTTCAGAGCCCAAAGTCCAGGGTGTACTTCATGGGTATTACTGGTGGTTATTCAGGGCCCAAAACTCTTTAGTCAGTAGATGATGAATTCTGCCAAGACTGGGTCCTTCCCTTCAAGGCAGGGATCCCTTTTGGGCCAGGATTTCTCTATAAATGTCATTCAGGAGCTAAGGCCTGAAATGGGAGCTTTGTGACTCTTCCCAGTGTCCTATATTACCATGGCTGAGCTGGTATCCAAGATGCAAGATAAAGTCCTCTTTATTCTTCATGTCCTCTATTTAAGCAGAAGGAAGACATCATGTCTTTCTTCTATGACTATGAGCTGACTTCTTCCTTCTATGATGTCTTCTTTCTATGACTATGACTTTCTTCCTTGCTATGAGCTGCACTGCCTGAGTTTGTGGGAGGGATGGATGACTTAGCCATCTCAGCTGGTGTCTCCCTAGGTAATGTACCACCCTCATTCATGGGCTCTAAGCCCAGCCTACCACTAGGAGTTGCCCAGGAATTGTAGTCCTTGTGCCCTAGACTGGCTTTCAAGTTTACCTAGAACCCCAGGGCACTTTGGCTTACAATGGTAAGGCTTGCCAAGAAACTCAAGTTCTGATTGATAGGATGAGTGACTCCCCTCTGACTAGGGCTGGCCCAAATCTCCCTCTGTGTGCTGGAGCTGGGTGGGCCCAGCACAGCTTTATTTTCCACTGTGACAGAGCAGCAGTGGGTTCAATGTAAAGTCCCCCAGTCACTACATTCTCCCTCCCCAAAGTGCACAGATTCTCTTTGCAGCATGGCCACTGCCAGGGGATGGGGGAGGGATGGTGTTGGTGATTTAAGACTGCCTCTCCGGCCCTCCTCAATGCCTCTTTCCACAATATGAAGTTAAAACCAGTTACTGTGATTGCTCACTTGATTTTTGGTTTTTGTGATGGTGCTTTGCTCTGTGCAGATAGTTAAAATTTTGTGATTCAGTGGGGGAGCTGAGGGGGCATACAATGTAGACTTCTATTCTACCATCTTGCTCTGCTTGCTCAGAAATGGCACTTAATTTACAAAATAATTGGTAGAGGATCGATATCTTAATATTAAATTTTAAACAATAGATATTTAGGTCTTTAATATCTTTTAGCAATGTTTCATAGTTTCAGTGTACATAGCTTGCCCATTACTTTTGAGATTTATCCCCAAGTATTTTATATTAGTTGATTCTTTTATAATTTGTTTTGTTTCTAAATTTCCATTTCTGATTACTTATTGCTGATATATAGTCAATTATATTTTTCAGGTTCTTGCAACTGTGTTAAACTCAGGAGTTCTAGTAAATTTTTTTGCAGAATCCTTAGAATTTTATGAACTGTATTTTTCTCTGTGAATAAAGATAGTTTTAGTTCTTTCTTTTTTATGTTTATTTTTTAAGTTCTAGGATACACGTACAGGATATGCAGGTTCATTACTTAGGTAAATGTGTGCCATGGTGGTTTGATGCACTTGTCAAACCATCGCCTAGGTACTAAGCCCGACATGCCAGCATGCATTAGCTCTTTTTCCTAACGTGCTCGCCACCACCCTCCCCTGACAGGCCCCATGTATGTCACTCCCCTCCTTGTGTCCATGTGTTCTCATTATTCAGCTCCCACTCATGAGTGAGAGTTTTACTTCTTTATTACCACTCTAGATGCCTTCTATTTATTTTCATTGCCGTATTGCTTTGGTTAGAACTTCTAGTACATTGTTGAAAAGATAAGATGAGAGAAGATACTATGTCATAATTCTAAATGTTAGAGGGAAAGTGTGCAGTCTTCCCATCAAGTATGATGTTAGTAGGTTTCTCATAGATGCTCTTTAACTGGTTGAGAAATTTCACTTCTGTTTCAGTTTTGCTGAGAGTTTTCTTTTTCTAATCAGGGATGAATGTTCAGTTTCTCAAATGCTTTTATATGTTTATTGAGATGATTATATGGTTTTTCCTTTTTAGTTTGCTAATATAGTGAGTAACATTTCTTGATTTTTAAATGTTAGATTATTTGAAATTCTACATTCATGGGCTAAATCTCATTTGGTCATGATGTAGTGTTCCTTTTCTACATTATTGGATTTCATTTGGTAAACTATTGATTTTTTGCAGCCATATTCCTGATAAATATTAATCTGTAGTTTTCTTTTTTTATAATGTCTTACTTTGATTTGGGTATCAAGGTAATGCTGAACTCATAAAATGAGTTGTAAATTGTTCCCTCCCATGTCATCTTCTGAGAATTTGTGCAGAATTGGTATTATTTCTTAAATTTTTGATAGAATTTCGTTAACCCTTCTGGAATTTTTTCTGAAGAAGATCTTTATAAATTCAATTTTTTATAACAGACACAGGGCAATTCTGATTACCCACTTTTCTTGAATGAGCTTTGGTAGTATGTCTTTTAAAAAAAGTGTCCATTTTACCCATGTTGTCAAATTTCTTAGCATGAAGTTAGTCATAATATTCCCTTCTTACTTTCTAGGTATCTTTTAATTATTTTATTATGAGTTTAGTAGCTTAGTGGTAATGTACCATGTTTTAGTCTTAGTAATAATAATTTGTGTCCCTGACTTTATCTTTTCTCATTCTCTTTCTCTCTGTCTGCTTTTCTCTGTGTGTCTGATATTCTCTCTCTCTGTCTCTCTCTCT
>CAUYQU010074693.1:0-36171 GCA_963574635.1 Cheracebus regulus
AGCCTTTTTGCACTGGTTTCTTCCCATTTTTGTGGATTTATCCACCTGTCGTCTTTGTAATTGCCGACTTTCAGATTGGGTCTCTGAGTGGACGTCTGGCTTGTTGGTGATGAAGTTTTTTCTGTTTCTTAGTTTTCCTTCGAGGGGCACCCCTTCCCCACAGAGCTGGACCTTCCCAGGTTCGCTGTGCTTGCTGTGAAACTCTCAGTCCTCAGCGCTTCCAATTGCTGTTTTCCTTGTGGGGATGGGACCAGCCGAGCCTGTCCGTCCTGTATACTCCGCACCGGGAAGTGCCGCACTGGGACACCGGCAAAACAGCCACACCGGCCAAAAGAGTAGCACTGGTGACCCGTGTGGCTCCCCTGCCGGGAATCTCCCAGCCTGTGGGCAACAAAAATTCGTCGGAAAGTGCGGCGTCCACTCGTTCTCTGCGCTTTCACTGGGAGCTACATTCCTGAGCTGTTGCTAATCGGCCATCTTGGATCTCTCTCCCAGCTTGACTTTTGATATAACAAAGTCCACTTGATAAAACTCATGAGCTTGCCTCATAGGGAAGCCTCTGAGCCCTACCTTAGCCTTTCTAGTCTTGATTTATGCAGTGGTCATTGGTTTCTCTATGGCCCCAAAAGATTAGGAGCAGGGCTGAGAGCCTCTTGGAGGCAGGCCACCAACATCAGAGAAGAAAAAGTGGCAGTGTGGGACTATGGAAATGACATTCAGTATATGACTTCAGATAAGTCCACAGTAAACTTCCTGGGCTTTTATTTCTTCGTGTGTAAGAAGGAAATGTTCTAGATACACTGTAAAGCCTCTGTCAAAACTCTGGTCCTAAGTTATCACCAATGGAGTCACCGACAAAATGGAAAAAGTAGACATAAGAACTCAAAATAGTGGTGTAGAAAAGGAACTTGGGCTTTCGAGATAGAAACTCCAAAGTTCAAATTCTGATTCTACTACTTCCTATTTGAGAGCCCTGGACAAATTATTCAACCATTGTCTTTATTATGAGAAGGATAGTAACTCCCTTGCAGGACTTACTATTTATTTATTTATTTTTGAGAATTGAATGCTGTTATTGTGTATATGATATGTTTGGCACATGGGAAGCACACACAAAAAGTATGTGTAAATGTGTATGAATGAAATCAGTCCCTAGTTCACTGAGGGCAGGTCCAGACAGCTCTAAGAAGCTTGGTCATCTTTGGGGGCTTGCTTCATTGTTATAGCGCTTGATTTTAATACGAGTTAACATTTTTTGAGTGCTTACTGTATACCAAGTACTATTCTAGACATTAACATTATTCATGGATTGAGCCATTTAATTCTCACAACAGTGTCTTAGTTGTATTCTGTTATCCCCATTTTCCAAATGAGATAACTGAGGTACAGAATGGTTGAATAACCTTTCAAGATCATATAGCTAATAAACAGTCTAGTTCCAGAATCCATTTTTAACCTCCATACTTTTTTCTGTCCCGACAGTGACTCAGAAATATTTTTTCTGATTCATTATCTTCAGGGAGATAGTATTGTGCAGGGTGAATTGTGGGTGCCACTCCTTACCAGCTGGATGACCTTGGTGAGTTTTTTAACCTGCATGGTCTCTTAGTTCCTCTTCTCTGCAGAGGATTGTCTTGAGCCATTTGAACGAAGTACTGTGGTAAAGCATTAATGAAGCACAGGGCCTGTCATGCAGTCAGGCTCAGTATTTGGTGAGGATTTTCATCTTATCCAGGTAACGTAAGAAGAACCTGTTAGGATGAGTTCCATACAAAACATGAATGGGAGCATTCATTTTGGTTACTTAAAGGAATGTATATCAGTTTTCTAGAAAATTACTTCTTAATAAAGTTTAGGAATGCATGAATTTTACAAAGCCAGAATTAGAAATATTTATCTTTAAACTCATCCCCGGAGTGACAATGAGTATCCCTTATATCAGCTGGCGTAAGGAGGTGTTGAAAATCAGCCCTTGACAGCTGGCTGTGGTGGCTCACGCCTATAATCCCAGCACTTTGGGAGTCTGACGCAGGCGGATCATGAGGTCAGGAGATCAAGACCATCTTGGTTAACATGTTGAAACCCCATCTCTACTAAAAATACAAAAAATTAGCCGGGTATGCTGGTATGGTACGTGCCTGTAGTCCCAGCTACTTGGGAGGCTGAGGCAGGTGAATCACTTGAACCCGGGAGGCAGAGGTTGCAGTGAACCAAGATCGCACCACTGCACTCCAGCGTGGGTGACAGAGCAAAACTCCATCTCAAAAAAAAAAAAAAAAAAAATCAGCCCTTGACCTCAGTGCAGCGTGTTAGTGTAATATAAGGAGCAACTTCTTCCAATTGCTGCAGACTCTCAGGGCATCTTGAATTACCACTTTGGATGAAAACATAAACAAAAAACAGCATAGAATACCCCGTCTAGAAGGGACAAATGTTTCCATTTAAATATTCTAGTTCAATACCCTCTGTTAAGGGCCCTGAATTTTAAGTACAGTGAGTTTCTGAGTGAAATCTCCTGAATTTTAATGAGTTTGTTTGCATACATGAATTCGAACAATACATTAAATCTTAAAACACAGTAGCTGATTTTAATGGAGTAAATTGCCCAACTTGAAAGTTAGTTAATAGGTTTTTCTTTCCCTAATAATCAAGATGCTACTTTCATCTCAAAAAAGTAATTAATCATACTTTTACAGTATCAATACGTGCTGTTAATTTCTTTTTCATCTTTAAACTGTCTCAAGAGATTTAGGAAAATAAATGTGCATAAAGTGTGATTTCCTGCCTTTAACACTTTTTCTCATACAAGAATGAGGCTGGGCGCAGTGGCACACACCTGTAATTCCAGCACTTTGGGAGGCTGAGGCGGGAAGCTCGCTTGAGCTGAGGAGTTCAAGACCAGTCTAGGCAACATAGGGAGACCTCATCTCTACAAAAAATAAAAAAATTAGCTCGTGTGGTCATGTGCCTATAATCCCGCCTACTCAGGAGGCTGAGGTGAGAGGATTACTTGAACCCAGGAGGTCAAGGCTGCAGTGAACTATAATGGCACCACTGTACTCCAGCCTGGGCAACAGAGAGAGACCTTGTCTAAAAAAAGGGTGCGCACACACACACACACAAACACACACACACACAGATGATAGTAGGGACAAGGGCAGGAAGGGCCTCAAGCCAGTGTAAGTAAGGAGGACAGATTTCATTCTGATTATAGTTCAAAGGGTTACATTCAGGGAAGTGACACTTTTTTTTTTTGAGATAGAGTTTTGCTCTTGTTGCCCAGGTTGATGTGCAATGGCACCATCTCAGCCCCCTGCAACTTCCGCCTCCTGGGTTTAAGCAATTCTCCTACTCCAGCCTCCTAAATAGCTGGGATTACAGGCGCCTGCCACAGTGCCTGGCTAATTTTTGTATTTTTAGTAGAGATGGGGTTTTGCCATGTTGGCCAGGCTGGTCTCGAACTCCTAACCTGAGGTGATCCGCCTGCCTCGGCCTCCCAAATTGCTGGGGTTACAGATGTGAGCCTCCGCACCCGGCCCATACATTTTATTTTATTTCTTTGCTCTGAAAACATGTCAGGTTCATAAGAAGTGATACCTTTAATTTATGATTTTAAAAGCAGTTTGAAAAGAGTTCATTTTGAAGTTTAATGGCACTGAAAAACCATGCCATGAAACCCTCTGGTCCAGTCTATTCCCTAAAATTTTGATGTACCAGAAAAGTATCTTGTAAAAAATGTTCAGATGTTGAGCGTTGTACTTCCTAATAAAGCATACAGATTTGTGATGGGGAGTTCAGTTCATGTGCAGTAAAAGTAGTGAAATGTGCCTAGATGGTGGAAGAGCTGGAGCTTTCGGGGCCTGTTGTACCCGATTGGAAGCTCCCGAAGGACAGGAACTGTCACTGGCTTCTTCAGAGCTCCTTCATCTGGTGCTCAGGCACACAGTATCTGTTTGTGGAATAAATGAACTAACACCATGTATTTCCTTCCGAGGATTGACTCTTAGGCTCCTGTAATAGTGATATCTCCCCTGTTAGCAGGTACATAAGCTTCAAAGTATGTGTAATTATCACCTATTAGTGCCTATGGTCTTTTTCTAGATGTGAGAGCAATCAAATCAGCCCATTTCTTTTTTTATCCAGAGTATTTACCTATAGTAGTAAATGCCTGCTAACTTCATTTATGCCACACATAAATGTACAGTTCCTGGTGCAGAGAAGACCCTCAGTAATGTTTTTTTAATGACTGTGAGGTTGATAGCCCATAGCAGTCTCCTTAAGTGAATCATAGCAGAAGACTCCCCTCTCCCGCTCATTTTCCTGAAAAGATCCCCTACTCCCAACAAGGCCTTCCTCAGCGTCCTTTCTTACTATTCCTCATTTCTAGGTGTTTTCACCTTCCCTTGTTTCTCCCTTCTCTCTAAGGAGCCAGTGCTAACCTGTGGGTTGGTATGCTTGATGTAATAATACCTTGCCACTCTCCAGGAGCTGGCCCTGGCAGTCATTCCCTCCTCCCCTGCATCCTCTGTCTTCTCTGTCTGGTTCTCTACTTGCCCTTTCTGCTCTGCTTTCAACCCTGTTGAAATCATCCTCCTTCTAAATAGGAAATCCTGTACACTTGCTACTTTCTCAAGTCACCCGTCTTCCCTTTTCCCCTTCCGTGTTCCTTTGTTTAATTTCTTAAAAGAAGGAAGTCTTGTCCCCTGTCTCCTCACTCGTTAGTCCCTCTAGGTTCTGCTCTGCCCCCTTCAGAACTGCACTCAGGTCATCATGGCCTCCTTGTTAACAACAGTCCGGCAGTCCTTTCTCAGTCCTCTCAGCAGCATTTCACACTGTTTATTATCTGTTCCTTGAAACTCTTTCCTCCTTTGGCTTCCAGGAATTGTCTGCTTTAGCATAATTCCTGCTCTTCTAACTGCTCCTCCCCTTTCCACTGGTAGTCCCATTTTGCCTTTTTAATGGAAGTCACTTCCAAGTGTCTGTTCTTTATGCTTTCCTTTAGAAATTAGATACTTTAATAAAATTTGTAGTTAGGTCCATCTGTGTGATTATTGCATTAATGTCCGTCTGTCCTGCCAGATTGTAAACTCCACAAGTGCACATACCAGATCTGTTACGGTTCTCATCATATCCCTAGTTCCTCCTGCAGTCCTAGGCGTGATGGAGCTAAGCTTGCCCCCTGCCATTGTATGACTACCCAACTTTCTGTCTCCTCCTTCCAGCCTCTCTCAGACTCCTCTGTGTGCATCCACCCCACAGTCAGTTCATTTCTTCCTTTTATCTAGCACCCTTTCAGGAATTGTCATATGTATTTTTAACCCTTTCATCTTTTTTTTTTTTTTTAGGTATCTAGGCTCAAAACCTGTAAGTCATCTTTGACTCTTTTCCTCAATTCTTACGTACAATTTGTTTCCAAGTGCTTTCCATTCTTTCTTCTGCCACCCTAACTGAGGCCCTCCATACCTCTCTCCTGGACTTTGCCATCTCCTCCTCAGTGCCCCGACCACTTCCAGTATCATTTGGGTAGCGTCCTTCCACAATTCCATTCTACACACTTCAAGCAAATTAGTTTTAGAGCATAGCTCTGATTATCATATTAATCCTTTATGCCTCCCTTAAAAGCCTTATTTTTTACTTTTCTCACTGGAATACATCATCCTTGGCCTATCATTCCAAACTTCTGACAGTGTGGCTTCAGCTGTCTCGCTCTCTGTTTTTCACAGGAGTCCTAAACTCTAACGCAGGGACCCTCAACATCTGTGCTGGGTGGGCTATGGCCAATTTTTCACCTAACCAGTGTAAGGATTTTACAGGCCCTTACGTGAGAAGAAATGCCATTTTTAAGTCTCTGAGATGATGTGCTTCTTACATTTTTGGAATTAAAATGCTCCTTTGCTTATAAAATGCTGGTAATGAGATGGTCATTATCTCACTATCATTGTGAAAGAAAAAACTATTGTAATAGAATTATTGCTATTTTGTTTCTCTAGGGGAGAAAAGTTTTCTCCCTAAGCAAACTTTACGGCATACACAGTGCCTGGCCTTCACCTTCTTTTATTCTCCATATCACCACCTTTTATTCCCCCCTGCACGTTTTACTAATTCACAAAATTAAAAAGTCTGAGAATCACTGCTCTACTGCTCTGCCCAGAATGGGAGGTTCCAAGAACACACCCCATTTCGGCCTGTTGTCATCTGTCTTTCCTGATACACCTCATATGTCAGTTTCTTTATGAGACCATGTCAGAATTGTCTCCCTTTACCTCCAACCCAACCACCAAGATGCTTTCTCTTTCTTCAGAGGGACTTTGTACCCTGTAGTACTTTGGTCTTTCATGAGGCACTTACCATGTTATTCCTATAAGTAGAACCGTCTTTCTTTGATCCTTTGCTTCCCCAACCCTCCACTCCCACAATATTTTTTTTTTTGAGAGAGAGAGAGTCTCCCTCTGTCGCCCAGGCTGGAGTGCAGTGGTGAGCTCAGCTCACTGCAACCTCCACCTCCCAGGTTCAAGTGATTCTTCTGCCTCAGCCTCCTGAGTAGCTGGGATTACAGGCACTTGCCACCATGACCAGCTAATTATATATATATATATATATATATATATTTTTTTTTTGAGACAGAGTCTTGCTCTGTCACCAGGCGCCAGGCTGGAGTGCAGTGGCATGATCTTGGCTCACTGCAGTCTCTGCCACCTGGGTTCAAGCGATTCTCCTGCCTCAGCCTCCCGAGTAGCTGGGACTACAGGCATGCGCCACCACGCCCAGCTAATTTTTGTATTTTTTAGTAGAGTCGGGGTTTCACCATGTTGGCCAGGATGGTCTGGATCCCTTGACCTCGTGATCCGCCCGCCTTGGCCTCCCAAAGTGCTAGGATTACAGGCGTGAGCCACTGCACCTGGCCAAAAATGTATCAAAGTAGTAGATTCAAATCTCACATTGAAGCTAAAGGCTGGCTCTTTTCTAAGTTTCCGTTAATCCATTCTTAAACTGCATTTGTATTTTTAATTTTATTTATTTATTTTTTTTGAGATGGAGTCTCTTGTCGCCCAGGCTGGAGTGCAGTGGCTCAATCTCAGCTCACTGCAACCTCTGCCTCCAGCATTCAAGCGATTCTTCTACCTCAGCCTCTGAGTAGCTGGGATTATAGGTGCTTGCCACCATGCCTGGCTGATTTTTGTACTTTTAGTAGAGACGGGATTTCTCCTTGTTGGCCAGGCTGGTCTCAAACTCCTGACCTCAGGTGATCCACCCACCTCCATCTCCCAAAGGGCTAGGATTACAGGTATGAGCCACCATGCTCAGCCAATTTTTTGTATTTTTAGTAGAGACGGAGTTTCACCATGTTGCCCAAGCTGGTTTCAAACTCCTGAGCTCAGGCAGTTTGCCCGCCTCAGCCTACCAAAATGCTGGGACTCACGATAAATTTCTTTAGGACAGAAACATGTTTTGTCTTTGTGTTCTTTGCATTGCCAAATACTATACTTGGTACATATTTGGTGCTTGAAAAATTGTCATTGAACTGAAATTTCAGAATGATACTGATGCAGTAATTTGATGAGGTAAAACTGTCATTTTTGGGGGAAGGGAGCCTTTAAAGGTATTAGCTTAGAATTTTTTTTCTGGTGATTCTGAAATTAGAATTATAGTTGCTTACTGAAACATGTTAGGAATGATTGCCCATTGCCCATTTATCTTTTTTTTTTTTTAATTATACTTTCAGTTCTGGGATACATGTGCAGAATGTGCAGGTTTGTTACATAGGTATACACATGCCATTGTGGTTTGCTGTACTCATCAACCCATCTACATTAGGTATTTCTCCTAATGCTTTCCCTCCCCTATCCGCCGCACCCCGACAGGCCCTGGTGTGTGATGTTCCCTTCCTTGTGTCCATGTGTTCTCATTGTTAACTCCCACTCATGAGTGAGAACATGTGGTGTTTGGTTTTCTGTTCCTGTGTTAGTTTGCTGAGAATGACCATTTATCTTTTAAAGATAAAATAATCTTAGATGGCAACTCTAAACATCTTAGAGTGGGATTCGGGCCTGCAGTGGTTGTGGTGGCAAAGTGGAGAAGTTGTGTATTTTGTTGGCATTCTTTTGTGAAAATTGATTGTTTTTAAAATTTTGACAGAAGAGGCCCTGAAAATCTTCTTTTTCCCCAGGTAAGAGGCTACAGTTTCTTCGCCTCTGGCCCTCTCTACAGCTGTCAGCGCCCTGTGAACATTGGCCTGATTTAGACAATGAGGCTTTCTCTGTGTCTTTGAGAAAGCCATCTTTGTGCTACGCACAGCACTGTCACTTTTATTCTTCGTTACAAAATATTTCCTTAATGAATTTGGTTTTTCTTCCTGTTTTGTCTACCTCTTCTCTCTCCCCTAAAATCTTTTGTTCCTGAGATTGAATTGTGTAAAGGCAAACCTGGGTAGGAGATAAGTAGTGCAACAGCTAGTCCTCCTGCTGTCTGCACAAGGCAACCTTTGGTGCTGTTCAAGTACCTGCTACCTCCAGCTTCCCAACCTTCTGTGGATCATTTTTCAGTTTTTTTCCACCAAAGCACGAGATAATTTTGGACATGGAGAATGTGGCAGGGTTTCTGACATGGAAGACCCTGAAAGGAGCAGGAAGTATGTGCCGTGGCTGCCCCCTGTCTTTTCTATTGAAAAAGGGGTGAGCGAGTAGTGGGTGGTAGCTGCAGCTGTGGGCAGGGCCCATTCTTGGCATTTTTTTTTTCTCTGCTTTAGGCTGGTTTTTGTTGAGTAGCTGATATGCAAATAAAAGATGAGAAATTTAATTGTCTTCTGAAGAGAACAAAGAGAAATTTAATTGTCTCCTTAACATCACACCACAGGCATTTTCTGGCAGCATGCTCAAGATACTGTGTGGCATGGTTCTAATTAGCTTTGAAGAGCCAGAGCTCAGCTCAACCAGAGGAAACCTCGTTCGCCAAAAGGTACCACTACACAGGGGACCCATTGGAGCTCTTGAAATATCAAAAGATTAACAGCAGGGAAAGAGTTTGGGGGAGGATTCTATGGCTGGTTTGAGATGTGTGTCTTATCTGCAAAACCCAAATAAAAGTGAAAGATCAGCTCGATCAGCTCTGCTTTTAGTAGCTTAAGTGTTTTGTGTTAAAATCTCTTCTGGCCTAACTTTTCTTTTTTGACAAGAGAACAAATAATAGAATATCCTTTGTAGATCAGAAGTATAGAAATTACCGAGAATATGGGAGATGCTTCACAGATGTTCCTGAAACTACAGCCAGATTGAGTGAATTCTTGTCTCTTTCTATGTTGAGAGGTTGGGAGATTATTGTCTCATATACTGGGATATTATAATTGCATTCTATGCCAGACTGTATATGTTCACCATCTCTCTTGTTGAGAGGCTTGTTTAACCCTATTATATCCTTAATTTTGATTGCCATTTGAATAGGAAAGAATGTTTAAGCAAGACTTTAGAGAGAGCCATAGTTTGAAATTTCCTTTGTAAGCTTCGTGTTAGTGTATTTAATATTTACTTTCTTTAAATGTATTTCCTTACAGGTAGTGTGGTAGAGTTCAAAATTAACTTCCAGTTAAATCCAGTTATAGTTTTGGTGTTTTATTTATTTATTTTTGCCAAACACCACGTTTTTCTTGTTGTCCCATATTGACTGGCACTAGTCAGTTGTTGACTAGTGACTGGTCATAATGGATATTGGTAGACATCTCATTGCTGTCATGGCTGAAGGGAAGTTGCCCCTAGGTGATCATGCAACATCATGAAGAGCCCTGTGTTTTTCCCCTTTTTTAGAGACAGGATTTCACTGTGCCGCCTAGGCTGGAGTGCAGTGGCACAATCATGGCTCACTGCAGCCTTGACTTCCCAGGCTCAGGTGATTCTCCCACCTCAGCTTCCTAAGTAGCTGAGACTACAGGTGTGTGCCACCATGCCCAGCTCATTTTATTTTATTTTTTTTAGAGAAAGAGTCTCTCTGTGTTGCCCAGGCTGGTCTTGAACTCCTGGCCTCAAGCAGTCCTCCTGCCTCAGCCTCCCAAAGTACTGGGATTATAGGTGTGAGCCACAGTGCCTGACCTTAGAGCCCCATCTTCCTGCACCGTGCATTATAGTCTTTCCTTCTGAGTTGATGTAGAGGCATCCTTGGTGTATAACAAGCAGAGCATGCTGATCTAGTTCACAGCGAAAAACCAACAACGAAAACGTGATATCCAGGTTGTTCTCGGATAGTTCACCATGCTTATCATTTTAAACATCTAGGGTTTTGAGTTAAAGTTGTTAAGGGAGGGATTTCACTGGCACATTTTCTGTTTCAGTTCATGTTCATCTGTGACTCATATTTATTCTAGTCTAACCTCATTTTGCTTGAAAATTTTTGTACTAGAAAATGTCACTTTCAATTAGGGAAGGGGAAATTCTGATTGGGGGTCAGAAGAGTCAAGATGTATTAGTGATGATTTGGCATCACTTTTGATTCAAGATAAAAACACAGAATCCCTACAAGGAAGAATGTTGTAAAGTACAAAGTGATTCATATAACTAGATAGGCGAAAGGAAATGTTACTGCTGAGCTTTACTGTGGGAAGAGGGGGAGGTGAAGGAAATTATTACAAAATTTTTATATGCGATGAGGAGACAGCCTCCGGATTTCCCCAAATATTTCTGTATTCCCTAAAACAGCTCTAGTGAATTGCTTCATGATCAGTGTATGAATAGAAAGACACTAGAACTCTTAAACTTGATCTTGAAAGGCCCATCTTCATATATAATCATTCACAGATGTCCGTATGTGATTATATATTCCCATAGTGAGGCAATGATAAATGTAAATGAGAACCATGATATAATTTTGCCTTGCTTGCGTGCACATTTTCAGAATATAATTAAAAGCACATGTCACTGTCAGTAGTTAACTATGAGGTTTGTCTTAGTTTTTTTTTTAAGACTTTGGCAGAGCCCTAAAGCATGTTTTAGTGCCTGAGTGCTCCCTCCCTTCCTCTCTTCCTCCCTTCTTTCCTTCCTTTCCTCCCTCCTCTTTGGAATCAAAAGGGAACTCTCTAGGTTCTGACTATTTTCTTTTCAGAACTAGGGATAATTTCAACTTGTACCCAGGTTAATTTTCATTATTCAGCTTCCCTGCTGATACCTGAAATTGTAACTAGCTTATTGCTAGATAATTCCTTTCTGACGTCTTCCTTCAAATAAAATCCGATGAGGATAAATATTTTCTAGGTAGTATTTCACTACCAAAACCAGGTGGATATGTGTGGAAGGGGACGGGGAGGGAAGCAGAGGTTAGGCTAGGGATGCAGTTATAATGTAACTTAGGTCAGTTGATTGGTGCTTAGTAAATCATGGTTTTCTGTAGAGTGCCAAATGCTCAGAAAATCTGTACTGCATAAAGAATTTCTTGTTCAAGTCTATTTAGTTACTGTACTTAGGCCTAAACTGGAATGTGTGCCTCTTTTAAATTCAATAAGCTGTGCATTTATGACTATAGATGATACTGCTTTCATTTTAAAAATAATGATAAAAATTTAAGTTGTAAATTTAAGTTGTAATATGGACATTTTTTTTAAAAACCCAAAACAAAACAATCTTCTTTCTTGTTATGGGGAATTCCTACGTGAGTTCTTTCCAACTACTTTTGTTTATATGAGTATTGAAACTTAAAATGAGTAAATTCTGTCTTCAAAGTAATTTTCTACATTTTCCATGTATTCCCATATCTTGTATCAGCTCTCAAGAACAAAACAAAAGTGGTTTCGAGACCCGGCGCTGTGGCTCACACCGGTAATCCCAGCCCTCTGGGAGGCTGAGGTGGGCAGATCTAGAGGTCGGGAGTTCGACAGCAGCTTGGGCAACATGGTGAAACCCTGGTTCTACTAAAAACATAAAAATTAGCCAGGCATGGTGGTGCGTGCCTGTTGTCCCAGCTACTTGGGAGGCTGAGGCAGGAGAATTGCTTCAACCTGGGAGGCAGAGGTTGTAGTGAGCCGAGATTGCACAGTTGTACTCCAGCCTGGACAACAGAGTGACGCTTCGTCCCAGAAAAAAAACAAAGTGGTTTCCTTCTCTTTACTAAGGTATAAAAGGTGGAAATTTCCAGTGTTTAAAAACTCTGATTGGCCACTCCTTAAAAATTCTGATTGGCCGTTCCTTTCAAGATATTACTGTGTGGGAGGTAAAGGATCTAATGTAGTTATCCAAGAGTTTTGTTTCTGTTTGAAAAAGAATTCACCAATGGTGTTGAATTCCTTGGAAATAGGTGAGCTCAGTTTCTTTTTTTTTTTTTTTTTTTTGAGACAGGGTCTCACTCTGTCACCCAGGCTGGAGTGCAGGGCCGTGATTTCTGCTCACTGCAGTCTCCGCCTCCCGGGTTGCAGTGATGTTCCTGCCTCAGCCTCCCAGGTAGCTGGGACTACAGGTGTACGCCACCACACCCAGCTAATTTTTGTATTTTTAGTAGAGATGGGGTTTCACCATTTTGGCCAGGCTGATCTCAAACTCCTGACCTTAGGTGATCCGCCTGCCACAGCCTCCCAAAGTGCTAAGATTACAGGAATGAGGCACCACACCAGGCCCAGTTTCTGACACTTCACAAAGCTTTTGCATCTGACAGTGGATGTGACCAGGTTGAGTTCTCTTGCTTCCAATTTCAGCAGCAGTTCATTTCTCTTTTTTAATGTAACCCTTGAGCTGTGAGGTTTACAATCTGTTTCTGAGAATTCATGTGTCTTATCTCTTCCTCCTAAAACTACATATAGTGGTGTTTTTCCCTTCCAAAGAAACAATAAAAATAATTTCCTATGGAATACACATATAGTATTTAATTTTATTTTTCTTGTTTACTAAGGTCTTTAAAATTGAATAGGGCATCTAAAGCTCTCTATCCTCAGACCTTCCACCTCGTTCTTAACGGAGTCAGGAGTCTGCGATTTCCATAGGATTCTGAGCTCTTTTCCCATTCCAGACACAAAAGATACCTGCTGTTGCTATTTGTGACTAAATACCATATTTGTCGCAAACCACCAACAGGGGCTCTGGGAATGTGGAAGCTGAAGACATCACACTTGGTAATTCAGTCCAAGGGCCCTTTCTCCCTCATATCTATTCCTTCTTTCTGGAATTTAGACCTTTGCCTTTCTGCAGCTGTCACATTGTGAAATGTGAGTACTTTCATATTAGGTCTTACTCACTGGTGCATTGATTTTATTTTAAAATTCATTTGTATACTTCTGTCCTGCTAATTAAAGTATTCCAAAAATGGCCTTTGTATTTTTTACTTAATGCTGAATTTTCAAAGATATTAAATGAAAAACTGCCTTCTGGTCAATATCAAGTTTGTAGAGTATGAAGTAGTTTTTATGCTTACATAAAAATTTAGCCAATTAACACTGTATCTTTGTCATATTGCATTTCTTTGTAGTCTTGGAAGGAATTGAGAATCCCTGTGTGATAGACTTAGCTACTTGTAAAATGGACTATCAAAAGGAAAGTTCTTTCTACTTTATTTTGAAAAATGCCTAAGGTCCTCATAATTTTCATTTTTATTTTAATCACTTTTTAAATTGTCAACTCAGGCTTATTTTCACAACCCGTTACTTTTTACTGAAAGTTGAAGTGGGAATTGGCAGAAGATTCAGAAAAAAGAGGAACTATATTCTATTTGCCCTTAATAATTTACCCTATAGGCCAGGCACAGCTGCTCATGCCTATAATCCCAGCACTTTGGGAAGCTGAGGCAGGATGATTGCTTGAGCCCAGGACTTTGTGACCAGCCTGGGCAACATGGCAAGACCCTATCTCTGTAAAAAAAAATTTTTAAATTAGCCAAGCATGGTGACATGCACCTGTGGTCCCAGCCACTCTGGATGCTGAGGTGGGAGGATCACTTGAACCCAGGAGGTTGAGGTTGCAGTGAGCCTTTTTTGCACCACTGCACTCCAGTCTGGGCAACAGAATGAGACCCTGTCTCAAAAAAAGGAAAAAGAAAAGAAAATTACCCTATTCAAGAGTCCATAATTAGCATCTTAGCACCCACCATATGATATGTTTTTCTCTATAATTTTTCATATATATTATCTAGTGTGACTTCTCCTTTCTTAATGTCCATATAAATGCTTCAATCCAGCTTTAATTTAATTAAATTAATTAATTTATTTTGGAGACAGGGGCTTGCTCTGTTGCTTAGGCTGGAGTGCAGTGACAAACCCCAGCTCACTCCAACCTCTGCCTCCTGGTTTCATGCAATTCTCCTGCCTCAGCCTCCTGAGTGGCTGGGACTACAGGTGCACACCACCACGCCTGACTAATTTTTTGTATTTTAGTAGAGATAGGGTTCCACCATGTTGCCCAGGCTGATCTCGAACTTGTGAGCTCAGGCAATCCACCCGCCTTGGCCTCCCAAATTGCTGGGATTACAGGCGTGAGCCACCACGCCTGGCCTCAACCCAACTTTTAAATATTAATTGCTACTGATTTAAAAGTTCTGATTTGCGGCCAGGCGTGGTGGCTCACTTCTGTAATCCCAGCACTTTGAGAGGCTGAGGCGGGTGGATCATGAGGTCAGGAGTTTGAGACTAGCTTTGCCAATATGGTGAAACCCTTTCTGTACTAAAAATGCAAAAATTAGCTGGCATGGTGGCGCACGCTTATAGTCGCAGGTACTCAGGTGGCTGAGGCAGCAGAATCGCTTGAACACGGGAGGCGGATGTTGCAATGAGCGGAGATTGTGCCACTGCACTCCAGCCTGGGCAACAACACAAGATTCTGTCTCAAAAAAAAAAAAAAAAAGTTCCTATTTGTAAAATGTTACTCCTTTTTTAGTCATAAGGGAGTATTGGTGCAGTAGTCTCTGTTGCTAACACACTGGGGGACTTTTGCCGGAGAGAAGTTGACCTCTGACTAGATGCATATGGGTCGATTACATCTATGTTTCTCTGAGTTCCGTTGAATCTAACTTTCATTTCATTTCCTTATATTCTGTGAGCTCATGGTAGTTTACTTCATCTTTAGAAAGAATAATCAGGTATCTCATTAGATAAATCATATATGATTAACATATGATTAGTCAGATAAAAGGAATTTGGATGTACTTCGAAGAGACTAATGAAAAGATGGTGCACGTGGGGGCCTGGAGGAATAAGCATAATGGAGTTAGGATCGTTCTGTATGATTACTTTCTTTTTGTGTAAAAGATGTAAAAATAAAGGTCCTTTACATTTAAAAATATTGAATGGAATAGGTTTTTCCATTGGAATTTTCTAATGTTTTGCAGCATTTTTTTTCTAGCAACAATTTAGACATTTAAGGAAAATGTTTTTTTTTACAATGTGCCATGTTTTTGGGTCAGTGAGATAGCCTTAACCAAGACTATTGTTTGGCAGTACTGTTTATAATAACTCCAGATCCTTGACCAAATTTGGAGAGTCACTTATGGTCGTTTGAAACTAAATGAAGGATCAAAGGACTAATGATTCTGAATACCTCTGAGTGTTTTCCCCAAGCTTGAGAAGAGTTTCATTTAAGTGCTCAATGTGCAAATGAGTGGTTTTCCTGCTGTATAATTAAAGCATTGCCTTTAATAATATTTTGTTACCTTTACTTTAGCTTGTCTTTTTAATTTGAGGAAAATTAAAAAATCTAAACAATTTAAAGTAAAATGTGATAAAGACAGTTTTTCAGGGGAGAGAAGGGCAGATTTCTATGCTTATTCCACTTAATATCTATATCAAATATTTGTAACAAAAGCAGAGTCTCACTTTAAAAGTGTTTTTCTAGGGGCAAGATTCTTTTCCCTAATTTGACAGTACAGAGCTCACATAGTAATAACTGCTGTTAAAATAGACACTTAGAACTAAAGAGCTAAAGCTTAGGTTCCAAACTAAGGGAAGCTGCCATTTTCTGAAATAATGTGTCTTTTTTTAAAAGGACCAGTTCCCTTTTGCCTTTTTCTCTCCTTCCTCCCTTCCTTCCTATTGCTCCATGTATGTTGTGCATGTGGTTATCTGTCCTTTTTCTTTTTATCCCTCTACCCCTTATGTTGGCAAAATAAATGTGCCAGTGGGAGATGAAAGTTTAAAATATAACAACTGAGTTCATTATTCCAGTCTTATTGCTTTCTAGAAGTATAAGCCAGTTACTTATCTGGACTTCTGTTTGCTCTTATGTTAAATGGGGATTAAAGCCGCCTTGCAGGCTTGTTTGTTATGAGAATAGTGATAAGGTATATTCAGCACCTATCACAGTGCCTGGCCCTAAGTGGGCTCTTGAGAAGTGATAGCTATTTTTATTAATGATAGCATATCCCATTATAGCTGTCAGCATCATTATCTGTTGAGCTGGGATCTCGGGAGAGTATCTTGAAGATATTATTGGACTCCACTATACAAGGTTATCTAATCTGAAGCTCCTTTTGTTTGGCTGCATTTTGTTCTACAAGTTTGTGCTTTAGCCATCCTGGATTGTTTTAAGCTGGAGTCATTGATTTTGCAGGCAATTATTTGTTCATTTAAAGGGTATAGTCCCACTTCATTCGTTTGAAATGAGGTCAGTTACCAAACTGCTGAACTCTTCTGGCCTTTTGTGATGGGCCTTTCTCTCTTTTGTTTCTTGGCCTTAGGCTGATAAAGCATCTCAGGTGAGAGGAATTCCTGGCAGTCATACTCTAAGTATTGGGCATGTTGCTCAAGCAGTATTTCCATTATTGGAATTCTCCTTTTTTCCTTTAAATCTTAGCCTCCCTTCTCCTTAATATGTTACTTTACTCACAAAACAGGAAGAAAAAAAATAGCTTTAAAATAGCCTCTTAAGCAACAAATATTTAAAGGCAACTATATATAAGACCTTGAAGTTGTCATTTTTCTCTGTCTCACTAAAAAGTGAAGCTAAAGTGACCTTTCCTTTCAGCAGTAGATTCTTTTTTTTTTTTTTTAAAGAAAGAGATCGAGAGATTGTGACCTTTATGTGACTTCCAGAATGTTCTTTAAGCCAATGTTTTCAGTATGGGTTGCAACTCATTACTGGGTCATGAAGTCAATTTACTGTGTTCAGACCAACTTTTTTTTTTTTTTAACGGAGCTAAAGAGAACAGACAAGAACATGAGAATAGGAAAGAGAGTACAGAGTCCACTGTACATGTAAGAGTAATAAGGAGTAAGGGTCAAGTGCTATTTTATGAAACTCTTGTTTCAGTTATGTAAGTATGTATATACGTGGAATGTGTTGTTATATAAAAATTATTTCTTACTGGTGGGTCAAAAAAGGCAGAAAGCCACTGCTGTGGGGCAGTTTGCCACTGAAGACTTGTCTCATTTTTTAGAAAAACCAATTCTATAGAGGCTGTATTTGATCAGACAGATTCTGTTTTTTTCCATGAAAGAAAACTGGGTCTTTTACTGTTGAGCCTATTTTGATGGGAAGGCTTCTGCTGCTGGCTTAACTGGCTGTGTTTTTGAGAGGGTCACTTGGGTATGAGTCTATTGTCTCTTCTTTTTTGGTTTATTGCTTTCTGCTCTTTCTACATTCTACATGGACTCTGGAAGCCATTCTAGCTGTTGGAGCAATGGCAGAAGTTTCCACACAGCATAGAGACATCTGCAACATTCGGTTTTGTGATTGTTGTTGAAGTGTTTAGAAAATTATGGTTTCTGGCCGGGCACAGTGGCTCATGCCTGTAATCCCGGCACTTTGGGAGGCTTAGGCGGCTGGATCACAAGGTCAAGAGATCGAGACCATCCTGGTCAACATGGTGAAACCCCATCTCTACTAAAAAATAAAAAAATTAGCTGGATGTGATGGCGCGTGCCTGTAGTCCCAGCTGTTAGGGAGGCTGAGGCAGGAGAATTGCTTGAAACTGGAAGGTGGAGGTTGCAGTGAGCCAAGATTGCACCACCGCACTCCAGCCTGGTGACGGAGCAAGACTCCGTCTCAAAAAAAAAGAAAATTATGATTTCTGAAGAAAGTAAGACTTTCCAACCAACATCATATAACCAGTTCTTTCCCCCCACTTCAATGGTAGCCCTTGTATCAGGCTTCTTAATATAATTACAGAATTGATATTTATTTCAGTATGTTGAATTTTAAATAATCACCTGAACCCCTAAGTCTATCTAAATTAACATGTGATTTTTAAGGCTTAGAATTGAGACAATGGTAGCAGAACCTTTCATTCCATTCCATTTCACTAGAAGAGACTGCGTTGTTGCCTTTTCTTCATTCTAAAATAAAGACATCTACTTTATGTATGCTTAGTACTGTTTTGTCATTTGTACTTTTCTTAATAATTTAAGAACATTTTAGGCTAGTGTTTTTAATATGGGTTGCAACCCTTTATTGAGTCATGAAGTCAATTTATTGTATACAGACCAACTTTTTTTTTTTAATGGAGAGAAAGACTATAGACAACATCAGAATAGAAAAGAGAGTACAGTGTTCATTGCACATACAAGAGTAAGAAGGAGTAAGAGTCAAGTGCTATTTTATGAAACTTAGTGGTTTCATATTTTATGGGTTTTTGTGTTTCGCTTTTTTGTTTTATCACTTAAAGTTACTCAAATATGTAACTTCATTTGCCAGCCATTAGGATGCATCCCAGTAGGATCAATCTTGACATATGTGAACCTGATTGTATTTCAAAGTAATTGATCAATGTCAAGAAGTATTTATTGAGTGCCTGTTACTTGCTTGGCAAATAGGAGTGAGGCTCCAAATGAAGTGCTGTAAGTAAAAGATGAGGCTCCTGCTTTTAAAAAGGTTTATCTTTCATTTATCCCTTTAAACATTTACCAGGCACTTACTCAATCAGCCATATACAGTACTAGATCCTCTGTTCAAGTGTAATTGGGAAGGTAAAACTTACATGAAACAACAAAAATAATTAAATGCCACATCTAATGATATATATTCTAAATTCTGTAGGAGTTTAGGGTAGAGAATGAGCAGAGTTGGCTGGGATAACTGGAGGACAGAGGAGATAGAGTTTCTGAATCTTGAAGCACTTTCAGGATTCAGATGGAAAAGATGGAGAATGTTCCAGACAGTGGGGAGATCTTGAAAAATGCTTTGAGGCAGGGAATACCACAGAGCATGAAGGAGGCATTTCTGAGGCTGTGTGTTGAGGAATTGTGAAAAATCGGGTTGGATATGTTGGATGGGGCCATTTATTTTAAGAAGGGTAATTGTAGAGTTACATAAGCTAAAAAGGTATCCAGTATCCTGTGGTGCCTACAGTCTACTTTGGGAGAAGGGAGGGATTGTAAATAACTAATGAAGCTATATGGTGTGTATTATGATGGAAGCTAGTACTGTGCTGGAAGTATTATAAGCAAAAAGCTTGAGTGGCCATGTCAGTGGTAACCTTTGAGCTGTATTAGTACTGCTCTGGCTTAGGGCTTGGCAACATCGCTGACTCAGTGACAAACTTCCTTTTTGGAAGGCCTGGCTCCTGACTTGCCAGCATATGACACTCCCAGTTCACCAGGTCATCCTGTCTCAAACTGCCCAGCTGATTGTGAAGCTACAAGACAGTCCTGGCCAGGACTCATCTCCACCTCTAGCCGGGGATCCCACCACATGGCTAGACAGGTTCCTGAATGGACTTCTCCTTCAGCACTAGGGCATGGTTGGGGGTGTGTACATGTGCTTGCCTTCTACCCTGGGCTCACAAAGTAATAGTGGAAATGTCTTCAAAACAATTATTAAAAGTAATTATTGCTATGATTTCATTTTTTGATTCTCCATTTATTTCACTTCTGTCTGCTTATATGTTTACATACTCAGTGTTTGTGGAGAGGTGTATCAGTCAGCTTTTGCAGTCATACAACCCCAAAATCTCAGTTGCTGGTAACAGTCACACATTTGATTATTGCAGCTGAGGGTTAATTGTAGCCCATGGTCACTTTTCTCTCAGATTCATTCTTCCTTCTTTCTCCATCCAGGCTCCTGGGTTAGCTAGCTTCAGGCTGGATTCAGCTGATTAGAGAAACTAGCAGGAAGTGTGGTGCAAGAGGAAAAAGGGAGAAACACGGTATTTCTCTTTTTCTCTTCCTGCCTTGGGTGGCTTCTCCAGCAGAGACTGTTTCTCTCTGGCTTTAGCTCTCACTGGACAGGCCCCCTATGGTTCTTGTCACATGACTCCAGTGCTTCAATTCCCATAACACCATCTCCTCCTTTTGTCTCTCTGGCTTAGGGGTGGTAGTGGCTCCCTGCTGTTGTTAAACGTTTTACCATCCCCAATATGCTTACAGCAACTTAATGGCTTATATAGCCAGTTTCCTCTATTAAATTCCTTCTGTTGTAAATACAGTCATGCACCATATAACAACATTTTGGTGAATGATGGATCACGTATACAACGGTGGTCCCATAAGATGATGATGATGATGATTTGAGATGGAGTCTCACTGGGTTGCTCAGGCTGGAGTATAGTGGCCCAACCTCTGCTTCCTGGGTTCAAGTGATTCTCCTGCCTCAACCTCCCAAGTAACTGGGACCACAGGTGTGTGCCATGATGCCTGGCTAATTTTTTTAAAATATATTTTTAATAGAGATGGGGTTTTACCATGTTAGGCAGGCTGGTCTTGAACTCCTGATTTCAAGTGATCCACCCACCTTGGCCTCCCAAAGTGTGGGATTACAGGTGTAAGCCACCATGTCCAGCCCCCATAAGATTATATTGGAGCTAAAACATTTCTATTGCATAGTGACATCATAACCATTGTAACATTGTACTACAGTTATCTTATTTTTTAAATATAATTTTGGTGTAGCCTAAGTGTATAGTGTTTATAGAGTCTACAGTAGTGTATAGTAATGTCCTAGGCCTTCACATTCACTTACCATTCACTCATTGATTCATTCAGAGCAACTTCCAGTCCTGCAAGCTCCTTTCATCATAAATACCCTATACAGGTATACCATTTTTTATCTTTTATGCCATGTTTTTACTGTACCATTTCTATGTTTAAATGTTTAAATACACAAATACTTACCATTGTATTACAGTTGCTTACAGTATTTGGTGCAGTAATATACTATATAGGTTTGTAGCCTAGGAGCAATAAATAGACTATATACCACATAGTCTAGGTGTATAGTACACACTATGATGTTTGCAAAAAGACAAAACCACCTAACAACGCATTTCTCAGAACGTTCCGGTTGTTAAGTGACACATGACTGTACTTGAAGTGATTTCTTTTTCTTGACTAGACCCTGACTCATACACTGTTCCAAAAGAGGAGTTTTTCTTTTGTCTTTTATGTTGTTTTCTTCAATAGTGCGGCCTCAGATAGAGGAATAAAAGCAACCCATTTTATTACCCTACAAAATGTCTCCTAATGAAGCAGTGTGATATAGTACACAGGGTATTGCATTTGGAATCACTGTCACTTATAGCACTGTAGTGCTGGGTAAGTCACTCATTCTCTCTGAGTGGAGGTACTTATGATTCCTGTTATACATACATCTTCAGGGTTATCTGTGATGATCAAAACATGGAAATGCATTATAAACCATCAGGCTTTATTCAAGTGATACAGGGAGCCTCAATTATGTTATAAAACAGTCTACCAGCTGGCCATATTTTATTTTATGTTTATCATTTGTAGTTGTTTCCAGCATAGTTTCTTTCTCATTATAAACCCAGAATTGGAAGAAGCAACTATAATTGATACAGAAAAGTTATACAAAACATTCATCTCAGGTTGGAAGATATTTATGTGTATTTAAAAGGTAGTCTTCAAATGGCCAAGTACATTTGACCACTGATAATACCCCAGGTATCCAAAATTTTTTAGTTCTTCCTAGCTTTACTGTAGAACCAAGAGCATGTTTCCTGGAGCAGTGTGAGTGTCACAGTCCCTGTCACATAGGCTAACATGGAATGGATTTCAATCATATGAGTGGAAAATTACCTATTGTCCCATCTTCTCAACATCTCTTATTTTGGACATTGCCTTGGGAGAGAGCTTCATTCTGATTCAAAACAGACCTACATAGTTGGAGTCTTCTCTAGTTTGCCAGGATGAACAGATCTATTTCAGATTAATCTAGAAATGAGAATTTCATAATAAAATGGCTATACTAAGCATACTCAGAGACTCAAAGAGCTAATTCCCAATACTTAATTCCCACCACAAATGGACCAATTTTCCTTTTGTGATCTCGGCATAATCTGGAGTTAGGTTCAGCTTTAAGGGATGTATTGAAAGCAGATTCCTCCCAAATCTTCCATAATCTAAGCTAGTACCTCCTCCAGAGTGGACTCTAAAGGGTAATTCTCCTGTTGGTGTCACCTGAGACACAGAATTCCCATCCTTAGCCCAATGAGGGGAGATGAGATGTCAGAGATGGTCAGACATGGGTTAAAACCCCGTCTCTGCCATTTTCTTATTGTTTTGTACAAGTTACTTAACCTCTTAGAGCTGCAGATTCTTTATCAGTGAAATGGGGGTTAGTGATGGCTATTTCCTATAGTTTTACCTGGCATATGGTAGGTACACAATAAGTATAATATCATCTTTAACGTACTATCATCATGCTTATCAGACAAAGGACTTTGGAATCAGTATTCAAGACTCTATAGTTGCGCTATAGAAGTTTGCTGGTTTGCTGAGTCCCTTAGCTTTTGTTAATGTAACTTAACCATGACAGAGTTTTTAATATTATCATTCCTTACAAATATGTTTGATAATTTTTATTTTCAGCTAGTCATCAAAGCTCTTATAATTCAGAGAGAATTTCATACTTGACCAAGACTAGTTTATTTACTGGAATGCTAGGAGAGAATGTGAAAGTGATGGCATATTGAGTACTTTTAATTTTTTTTTACTGTCTTATATTTCAAGCCAAATTTGTTTCTAAACAACATGAAAAGTTACTAGTACCATTTTTGACATTTGTGACAGACAAATGCCACTTGCTTACTCTCAGCCTTTTGGGAGATAAATATATACTTGCTTATGGACAAGACAGAATTAAGCAGACAGTTTCATATCTTAGGAAATCATGTTGTTGTTGTTTTTTTGTCATCAATTGTTAGTTCCTGCTACTGCAGGGCGAACCTTAGAATATCATCCTTAACAAAGACACAAGTATGGAGTAGGATTTTCACATTATGAATTTTAATGGCTACTAGCCTAGGAGCTCCTTAAGACTCATAACTTTTCATAGTTGTATTCCTCAGTGCCTAGCATAGTGCCAAGCTCATGGAGGTGCCCACTAATTCTCTTTTTTTTCCTTGTTTAGCTCATTGGCAAAAATAATTTAATATTTTTTTCTTCTCTCTTTTTTTTTTCTTTTTGAGAGAGGGACTTTCTCTGTTACCCAGGCTGGAGTGCAGTGGCATGCTCATAGCTCACTGTAACCTTGACCTCCTGGACTCAAGTGATCGTCCCACCTCAGCCCCTTGAGTAGCTGCGACTACAGGCACTTGCCACCATGCCAAGCTAATTTTTGTATTGTTTGTAGACAGGATTTTGCCATGTTCCCAGGCTGGTCTTGAACTCCTGTGCTCAAGTGATCCTCTCGCTTATGCCTCCCAAAGTGCTGGGATTACAGGTGTGAGCCACTGTTCCCAGCCACTCCTTCCTTGTCAAATCTTGGGTTAAATCTTGAAATTTGCCCAATTTGATTTTCACTAACTTGGACTTACATTTGACTAAAGTAAACCTTATTATACCTGTCGTACGGTTGAGCACTCTAGCCATATCTGTTACATAGCTAGAATGAAGCAGCCTCCATCAGTTTTCTGTTCTACAATTTGATAAATGGATTACACTCACACATAGGATAAGGAATTGGTTGTAAATATGATAAGGAGCCAAATCTCCAACTTTTCTGACTGCAGTATCATAATCTCCAAATATGGACATTAACCCTCAACTCTGAAGGTTTATTACCTATGCAAAACAGATTAAATAACAGTTTTTCAGAATGCACACTTTTTTTTTCTGCTTTCTTCTTTCACTCTCAGAAATTCATGCAAAGATCTGCCATCTATGGTTGTGATCTATTCCTAAAATGGCCAGTGACATTTTCCTTCACACTTCTCATTCTGCTGACAGACCATTTGAGATTAAAAATACATAGTCATTGTGTTTCATGTTTCTTAACTTCTTTGTGTTACAGGAAAGGGGTCCCAATCCAGACCCCAAGAAAGGGCTCTTTCATCTCATGCAAGCAAGAATTCAGGGCAAGTCTGCAGTGCAAAGTGAAAGCAAGTTTATTAAGAAAGTAAAGGAGTAAAAGAATGGCTACTCCATAGACAGAGCAGCCTTGAGGTCTGCTGGTTGCCCATTTTTATGGTTATTTTTTTGATGATATGCTAACCAAGGGGTGGATTATTCATGCCTCCCCATTTTAGACCATATAGGGTAACTTCCTGATGCTGCCATGGCATTTATAAACTGTCATGGCGCTTGTGGGAGTGTAGCAGTGAGGACAACCAGAGGTTATTTGGTTTTGTCGGGTTTTGGCCAGCTCCTTTACTGCAACCTGTTTTATCAGCAACGTCTTTATGACCTGTATTGCTCTGGTTCACATGCCTCTGACCTTTGCATCCACCATTGTATGCATTTCCTGACCTAATGACAATGCAGACCAAAGTGAGAATACCAAAACTGTGACCACCAGATATGGACCTCCTGCCCCAGGCTTGCCTGAGGACATCCTTGAAATGACACTGTGTCTGTTATCAGTGAGTGAGTAGTTCTGTTTTTGTTTTTTGTATTAGTAATTTAGGGTTACTGTTAGGGTGTTGCAAAAGTACTTTTGGATCAGTCAGAAACTGGATGAATGAAGTTAACATTGTAAATACTAACTTTTCAATTGCAGAGGTAAATTTACAACTTGATGTTCAATTTTGTTTTGTTTAGTTTTGGTTGTTTTCCTCAACTGTTTATGTATGGAAACATTCCGGCTCTGTCCACCCCTTGTATACCCAGGAACCCAGAATTCTTCACCCTCTGAACCCCTTGATTTATTTTTAAAATAATCTGTATTTACTTCTGTTTTGTTTTGTTCTTAACTTTATTTGTATTATGGGGCTTTATAAACAGAAAGATGAATTAAAAATATAATAAATCAAATTGTTCACCAAAGCTGCTTTTCCTCTTTGTCTGTGTGGGACTTCACCATGCTCCAATGAGCGCCCTCTCTTTCTTTTCTTTTCTTCCTTTTCTTTCTCTTTCACAGGGTCTCACTTTGTCACCCACACTGGAGTGTAGTTACCCAGGCTGGAGACACAAACATGGCTCCCTGTAGCCTAAACCTCCTAGGCTCAAGCAGTTCTCCCATCTTAGCCTCCCAAGTAGCTGGGACTGCAGGCACACACCACCATGCCCAGCTCGTTTTATTTTTTTGTAGAGGTGAGGTTTCCTTTGTGACCCAAGCTGGTCTCAAACTCCTGGGTTCAAGCGATCCTCCTGCTTTGATCTCTCAAAGTGTTGGGATTATAGGTGTGAGCCATCAAACCCTGCCCCAGTGAGCTCACTTTATTAAAACTTGCACTGTTGCCCTCTCCTGTTTTACAGCTGATTAGATTAATTGAATGTGGTTAATAAATGACGGTATGGCAAACTCAGAATTATCTGTGTTAATTAGGGACAGGGATAGCCTAGAAAAATGAATTCTGCAAATGATGCCTTTCCTCCTGGGTTTGTTTATGCAGATGGCCATGAAACACAGCATGTGAAAGCAAGTTCATGTCTTGATCCCTTTCTTTGTTTCCCACACACTGTCTTGCAGGTGGCAGCAGATAAACTGGAACTGTAGTATTAGAGAAAGAGGAACAGTTTTTGTCTCGGCTCTTCGGTAGATAATGATTCCAGTTCCCACTTAACACCAGCTCTTTCAGGTGGAGTGTGTGAATTAGTTGTTTGGTGTCCTTTTTCATGCTTTTTTCTCATGAAAACATTATACTGAATGCTGAGATTTTGCAAGGGCAGTCCCTAAAAGATTCTTTAATTCAGAATTTGAAGTATACTTATAGTGAGTACTATTTTCACTATCGTATGTATAATATTTTCTTCAAAATTTATTAATGCAAAAATAAGTGAAAATTTTAGTTTGTAATTTTGAAAATCATCTCATATTAATATACTTAGCCTAACATAACTACTTTATTGTTTTACATGTTGCTTTCTATATGTACGTATATTTTCTGCATAGTTGCAGGCATAGTGCGTTTTATATTTTGCCACGTTTATAACATGATAACATAAATATTTTTCAGATCTCTATATAATCTTGGTAACAATCAAGGATCATTTTTAATAGCTTCAAAATGTTCCTTCATGGTAAATAAGACACAAAGGCTTCATTGGCTACCCCAGAATTGGCAAATAAGGGGTAGGGGAGAAGAGGAAAGCTATTTTCCAGGAAGTATGTCTGTACATGCTTAGGAGAAGGCATATCTTGTGGTTGCTCACTCCCAGGTATTCTGCTGTAGATGTAACGGTCGTTGCCCTTCAGGGCTCAAGGTCAGGCTAGAGGTTTCCAAATGAGTCTTTGGTCTTTTACGTGTCAGTCATTTGGGGTGACTGCCTGATGAACACCTGTTTAAAAAGCATTTTGTAACTTTGAAAAATGTGCCTGAGGAAGACAGGTGCTCACAGACATTCAGTGGTCTTTAATGTGTTTCTCCAGTATTTGAAAAGAACTGTGGCAGGCGTGGTGGCTCACGCCTGTAACCCCAACACTTTGGGAGGCCAAGGTGGGCGGATCACCTGAGGTCAGGATTTCAAGCCAGCCTGGCCAACATGGTGAAATCATGTTTCTACTAAAAATACAAAAATTAGCTGGATATGGTGGCATGTGCCTATAATTCCAGCTACTTGGGAGGCTGAGGCACAAGAATCTCTTGAACCCCAGAGGCAAAGATTGCAGTGAGCTGAGATGCACCACAGCACTCTGGCCTAGGTAACAGAGCAAGACTCTGTCTCAAAAAAAAAAAAGCCAAACCAAGGAAGTAATAGAGGACATTATACTTTGGCAGCCTATAAAGTTAGAAGAATGAGCACGGTGGCTCACGCCTGTAATCCCAGCACTTTGGGATGCCAAGGCAGGCGAATCACCTAAGGTCAGGAGTTCAAGACCAGCCTGACCAACATAGTGAAACCCCCATCTCTACTAAAATATGAAAAAAATAGCCAGGCATGTTGGCGGGAGCCTGTAATCCCAGCTACTCAGAAGGCTGAGATGAGAGAATCACTTGAACCCAGGAGACGGTGGTTGCAGTGAGCCGAGATTGTACCACTGCACTCCAGCCTGGGTGGCTGAGTAAGCCTCTGTCTCAAAAAAAAAAAAAAAAAAAAAAGTTAGAAGAATGACTTTATTTTAAGGTGAATGGCTACATATATAGATAAGCGTAATTGGCCATGAAGATTATAGAGTGTTGTCACCTTCAAACTTTTGTATCATAGAGGATCGTGCTTACAAATCAGGAAGATGTAGTCACTGGTAGTTTTTCATTTTTGATTGGGAAAAATATGCCATTTTTGTTGATTTTTTTTTTGTCCTTTTACCTGCATTACTCTGTTTGTTTTAACATCACTCATCATCAATAGCTTATTATAATTATCCATTCATCACGCTCGCTACGGTGAGCTGTAAGTGCTGCTTAATTTTCATATACTTTTGTGGCATTGATGTTGGTTTTGATCAAGAAAAGACTGTTGTTAACTAGATCAGAACACTGAAAGTTTACAGTTATGTTTGTTTATTTTATAATCTCTTATCACTTTTTATTTAGAGAAAAGTCAGTGGGATAAGATGATAGGAGAAGGGAGAGACAGGCCTGCAGGAGAAAGAGTATTATTTTATTATTTATTATTATTATTATTTTAAAGACAAGGCCCTGCTCTGTTTCCTAGGTGGGAGTGCAGTGGCACAATCATAGCTCACTGTGTAACCTTGAACTCCTAGGCTCAAATGATCCTCATGCCTCTGTCTCCTGAGTAGCTAGGATTATAGGCATGTGCCACCACACCCAAATGATTTTTAATTTAATATAATTCATTTTGTAGAGATGGGCTCTCACTTTGTTGTCCAGGCTGGGAGAGTATGACTTTAGATTTTTCTCTACTGCCTCTACTAATTTGGTAAAGACCCTTCCTCCTCTCCTCCCCGATAAAATGTCAATTTGTATTAATTGGGTGGGGAAAATTAACACATTTTACAGTTCATACTATATAAGCTGAAATATTTCTGGACAAAGTGACTTGGGAATTTTCGTGGAAAGTAAAAAATATATATATATAGCTAAAATTGGTTTTAACTCTGATTGCTATCTGATACATTACATGGATAACAATCTTTTTAATTTTTTTCTTTTAAGAATTTATTTTAAAAGGGAAAAGAATCATTTGTTTTTAGTTAGTTGTACTATGTAGTGTTACTACTTAGTTCTATTACTTTATTTTCTTTTTTTGCTTTCACTTACCTCTAAATGAATGGAAAATATGATATGTGGTCAATACTTGGAAAGAGCCAAATAATCAGTTTCACTGCATTTCTGGTGCAGCATCATTGGAATGTAGTTGTCATTTTTTCCAGTGGTAGTTCCAGTGATGTGGCAATATAGTCTTCCCATAGCAATAGTGTCTTAGTGCCTAAAATCAGGGATTTGCTTTTTTTTTTTAAACTTCAGTTTTTGAATGTCTACGGAGTATTCACCTCACCCTTAAATGAAACAGACCTGACTGAGTTGTCAGAATTCAAACAAGGAAATTCTAGGTTTAGGAAGTAATAGAGATTCATTCAAGAGGGACTTTCCTGCTACAAAGGTACACTTTATTGGAAACAACAGATGGAGCAGGAGAGACATGACTGGTTTTGTTTTGGAGCAGTTTGGTTCTTGAGATAGTGATGAATTAATAATGGGGAAAGAAATGGAGTTCTCAGAGGCATTCTGAACTTTTATTCTTTAAGAAAGGTTAGTTTACCAATTAGGCCCTTTATGAAAAGTGACTTTATTGAAAATAAAATATCTGTTCATTGAGAATCTCTAAAATCCACATTTTGACATCGTCAAGCTTATTGCTACTTCCAGATTGAGTAACACTTGAAACACATTTCCTTTTCAGAGTGCAGGATTTGCAAAAGAAACTTGTCATGAATTCATTTGGCCTGGCTCAAATGGTGAGCTGAATGCTGGGTAATCTCTGCTAGCTCCTTAATCAGATTTAAAATTCTCAATGCTTCCTAATTGTTTCTGCATACTTTGAGTTGTAGCTGTGTTATTATACTTTATTTGCTATTTCTGTCTTTCTTGACTTTTGGTAGTTCTAGCGTTTAGAAACCTTTTATTTGTGATTCAATACATAGTTATATTTTAGGTATCATTTGATACAAAATTATTTATTTTACTCGTTTATTTCCCAGAGATGTTAAGGGTTATTTAGATCACTATATTTTAATTTTATAAATTAAAGCCCTTTGAGACTCAAATAGAGACATTATTTAAAACTATTCTTACCTATACTATTTTTATATATGAAATGCATGTTTATGATTCAAAGAAAAATTAGTTAATTCTCGCTAATTTCTGGAATTAGTTTATGAGTTTGTTATATTTTGTTGGTATGATTAGATTTTATGGGTACAGCTGTCATATGAAGAATGCCAAGAACTGAATTTAATTTAGTAACAAATCGAAAATTCTAAAACAGTATAAAGCCATTCAGCTTTTTCAGCAGGAAGTGGTAATGTGTGTCACTGTTGACTTATACATAAATGGCATTTAATTTATCACTTCCTATTCATAGGATGGAAGAACCAAACAAATCAGAAAATTCTTGTCTATCTTCTTAGTTTATCAGGTTTTTTTAAAGGACAAGTTATATTTGCTGGCCATTTGTTTGCCCCCCTTATAAAAATGCCCCATTGGTGGAGGTTGCAGTGAACCAAGATCACACTACTGCACTCCAGCCTGGGCAACAGAGCGAGACTCCGTCTTAAAACAGAACAAAACAAAAAAAGCTCCCTTTTCCTCTGTTGGGTTGAACAAAGCTAATATTTGGCTGCCAGTGATCGTTTCACGCTGTTGTTAAATGTTTTCTAAACTTACTTTTATTGTGTTTCCTCCTAAACTTTAGACTTCCAAATTTTCAAACAAAAAACAGTAAATCTTAATATAAATAAGCAAAAATTTAAATAGTTCTAAATATATCCAGCAAAATAATTTGTACTTGGTGAAAATAGCTTTATAACTTATATAATGTATATTTATGAAAGAACAATGCCTTGAACTCTTTGCTTTCAATCTAAGTAATATTCTTTTTTTTTTTTTTTTTTTTTTTATGAGAGCAGTCTCACGCCATTGCCAGGACTGGTGAGTGGTGGCACGTTGATTGTAGCTCACTGAAGACTTTAACTACTGGGCTTAAGCTGTTCTCCCATGTAGGCCTCCCAAGTAGCTAGGACCACAGGCATGTGCCACCACACTCAGCTAATTTTTATTTTTATGTTTTTATAGAAATGGGAGTCTCACTATGTTGCCCAGGCCGGTCTCCAACTCCTGGCCTCAAGTGATCCACCCACCTCAGCCTCCCTAAGTGCTGGGATTACAGGCGTGAGCCGCTGCTCCCAGCCTCAATCTAAGTAACCTTCTTAATTTATTTCTACCTTTATATTTTCTCCAAGTCCTTTATTTTGAGAAAAAAAAATATTTTAAAGCTTCAGTTTATGACTCATGTTTTATTTCAGTAATCCATTTTTCTAATTAGAGATTTCAACTAATTATCCTAAAATCAGGTACTCTAAAATGTCATTAAAGTTCACACAACAAAAGCATAAGCAAAGTATGATTGTCAGAGTTTCAAAACCGACAAGAACTGTAGCTTTATTGCTAATAAAAATCTTAAGCAAGGAAGTGAATGTAGCATTTCTTTAAAGTGGACTTTAATATTTGGGAAACTTTTTTTCTATTTCTGGATGATCTCTGAAATGTAAATAGACAAACCACGTAACCCATATTCAGATAACCTGGGATCACACATGTTTCCAAATGTACTTTTGAAACCAAAGTCCTTTTTTTTCCTTTTAATTGTAAAAGCCTAGTATTTAACTTCTGCTTCTTAAAGTGGGCCAAAGGGGATAGATACAGCCCTTGTAGAAAAATATGCAGTGCTGTGAGTAAACCCAGCATTAAAATCTTGCATTGTTATCATTCACTGAAAGGCTGCATGACCCAGAAGTCTGAGTTTTTTTTTCATGGTTCTCATGACTGCAGCCAAATTAGTCTTTTAAAGAAATTGAGTGGGAACCAGGTGTAGAAAACCTTAGTTGAAGGCCCCTGATGTTTTCCTACCCCTGATTTTTCTGGACCAGGCAGCAGACTTCCCCAGGAGACCCAAGATAGTGCCCAAGACAGGAGAGCTGTGTGTTCTAAGCTGCAACACCCACCGGCCAAAATGCATCAAGTCACAGCTTATGCTGAAGGTCAGGAGAACTAGCTGGCCCTAGAGAGAGAGTTCCGAAGGCCAAGGAAAGTACTCTTTCCCACACTCCAGCAGTGATATCCTTTCACCCATTCACAAACCCTGGGGCAACCTCCCTATTCTCTTGAAACAGAAAAGATTATGTTATTAACATCTGTTGACTGACTGATTTGACTTTAGTGTAAAAGAGTCTTGTCTGTCTGTCCCTTTCCCATGTTCAATTATATGTAATTTGTGGATGAAAAGTGGCCCAGTACTGCTTATTCCAAGTTCCTTTTCCTTGTTAGATCTGTTAACTATGGACTTGGGCCAGGTTGAAAGTTTCCTTCTCTCTGTTTTGCTGTCCAAGCCCTTCCCCTCCTCTGCCTCCAGCGACATGACTGGTTGCTGAGAAATATCTGATAAGCAGTACCCTGGGTAAGTGCTTGCTCCTTACCCCTCACTGGTGCCTCACAGTGAGGTATCTGCCGGCCTTGGGTGACCTGTGGGTTGCCCTGGACAATGCAAAAACCTCAAATACCACACTGCCTTCTCCTCAGAGGTTCAGGAAAGATCCCCGCCCCCACAAAGCTCCCACCCCAAGGGTAGGGCAATGGCTGTCCGCCTCCCTCTCCCATTGAATGGAAAATCAGAACTCCTTTGTTCTTCCTGCCAGAGTGCCACTCCCAACAGTGACCCAAATGTGGATTCTTCACTTGTCCTTGGTCCAAGTCAAAACTCCTTTTCCTCGAGGTGGAGAAGAAAAATCCCTGAACCCTCTGCTTGAAATCAGAGTAGCTAGCATTCCTTGCCACCCCAGTTTCCTGCTCTGCCCCTCACTCTCTGAACTTGATCCAATCTGAACTTGATCCAGTATTAGTTATCTGGAAATCTGACATGTGAAGGCATGCATTCATTAGTGGTAGTAGAAAAATCAACCAAAATGTTAGAGATAAAAGGTACCCTAGGAGATTTAGTCAGGGAAAAAGCAGGCACTGCCATCCTTGTTAGACATAAAAAAGGGCTGTAACCCATTAGTGACCAGGTATGGATGGGGTGGGCTATCAAGGGCTCACAGGACCTCTTTATACTGAATTGAATAAGGGTGATAGAGCCTGCTTTTCCCCTGACTAAATCTTCTAAGGTACCCCTCATCTCTAAAATATGATTTGGTTTTTTACTGCCATTAATGAACATAACTCCATATGTGTTTTCCAGGTAACTAATACTTACTTTTTAAAATAATTTTGAAAACTTTGAGACATTTTAAGGTATAGCTAATATAAAACATTCCCACGTCCATGTACCTACCACTCAGTTTTATAAATAATAAATTATAGAGCTGAAGTCTCCTATGAATCCCTCCTCTTCCATTTCTCTCCAGAGGTAACAGTTATCCTTAGTTTGTTAATAATCATTCCTATCTATGTTTTATACTTTGATTACACATGGATTATATATATATATATAATCCATGTAAAGTATATATATTTATATAATATATATATAATCCATGTGTAAAGTATATATATGAGATAAATACTTTTATCTCATATATATAATATAAATAATAAATTTATATTATATATATAAATTTTATATATTTATAATAAATATATAAAATGTGTTGGCATTTTATATATTTTTTCAGAAATATACAAATTGATTGACTGTATATTTCTGCAGCTTGTTCTTTTCACTTAGCATCATCTTTTTTGGATTCATCCATGTTGATAAATACGGCTTTTGTTTACTGCTCGAGTATTCTCTTCTTGTATACCAAGGCATTCTCCTGTTAGTGGACCTTTCAGTTGTTGCCCGTGTACTATACTATGACCCTGAAAGAGGAGGCTTCCCCAGCAAGACGTGGACATTCTTGTATATATCTCTTTAGGAAGGCCTGATCTTTAAACACCAAAACTTGATTTTAATCTGACCTTTTTTTTATTGGTCTTCATGAATCTGGGTAAATTGGTGCGTCTCTCTTGGCCTCAGTTTTCTTAGCCGCACAGACAGGCCTGAACTAAATGATCTCTAAGGTACTTCTTAAGTCTATAATTCTATGATTCTCTTTCATACTTTTTTCCCTGCCTCATGTTCTGAGCAACCATTTAGCGTAAGAGTCTGTTCAAGAAAGCAAAATCCATTAGAGAGAGAGATTTTAAATTCAAAATGAAAATGTCTTTGAGTCATTCCTTTGGGAATGTTTTCTTACATTTATATTTCCCATTGTATTGACTAGGTAAATATTAATGAGGAAACTGGGACCACTTTAAAACCATCAAAAAATGAATGTTGAGGCCTATTTGAGCAACATGGAAATACCTTTGGAATCTTGCCTCCTAAACTTAGATGTTGGATTGTGTTTCCAGCTGGGGGGTGCTGCATGACTCCTGGTAGGTCATGAATTGCTCGTGAGTCAGGATGACTCAGGGTCATCATTTTAAACATGAATTATTATATTATGTGCTGCCAAAAAATGATGCTCTCAAAAAGACTTTTGGAATATAAAAGGCTTTTAAAAAAATTTGTGGGTGCATAGTAGATGTATATATTTATGAGTTACATGAGATATTTTGATACAGGCATGCAATGAGTAATAACCATCACATCAGGGTAAATGGGATATCCATCACCTCAAGCATTTTTATCCTTTGTGTTACACACAGTCCAATTATGCTTTTAGTTATTTGAAAATGTATAATTATTTTTGGTTATAGTCACCCTGTTGTGCTAGCAAATACTAGGTCTTACTTGTTCTTTCTAACTATTTTTTGTATCCATTAACCATTCCTGCTTTCCCCCACCCCACCACTGCCCTTCCCAGCTTCTGATAACCATTCTTCTACTCTCTATCTCCATAAATTCAATTATTTTAAGTTTTAGCTCCCACAAATAAATGAGAACATTCTAATTTTGTCTTCCTGTACCTGGCTTATTTCACTTAACAAAATGACTTCCAATTCAATCCATGTTGATGCAAATGACAGGAACCCATTCTTTTTATGGCTGAATAGTACTCCACTGTGTATATATATACCACGTTTTCTTTATCCATTCCTCTGTTAGTGAATGGTCAGGTTGCTTTCTAATCTTGGCTATTGTGAATAGTGCTTCAATAAATATGGGAGTACAGTTACTTCTTTAACACACTGATTTCCTTTTTTTTGGAGCAGGATTGCTGAGTATATATGATAGCTCTGTATCTGATTTTGTGAGGAACCTTCAAAGTGTTCTCCATAGTGGTTGTACTGATTTACATTCTCAGCCACAGTGTACAAGGCTTCCCCTTTCTCCACATCCCTGCCAGCATTTGTTATTGCATATCTTTTGGATAAAAGCCATTTTAACTAGAATGAGATGATATCTCATTGTAGTGTTGATCTGCATTTCTCTGATGACAACGATGTTGAGTACCTTTTCATGTATCTGTTTGCCATTTGTATGTCTTCTCTGGAGGAATGTCTTTTTAGGTCTTCTGCTCATTTAAAAATCAGATCATTAGATTTTTTCCTGTAGAGCTGTTTGAGCTCCTTATATATTCTGATTATTACTAGCTTGTCAGATGGGTAGTTTGCAAATATTTTTTCCCATTCTGTGGCTTGTCTCTTCACTTTGCTGATTGTTTCCTTTGCTGTACAAAAGCTTTTTAACTTGATGTGATTCCATTTGTTCATTTTTGCATTGGTTGACTGTTTTTGCAGGGTATTAGTCTAGAAATATTTGCCCAGTCCAACATCCTAGAGAGTGTCCCCAATGTTTTCTTTTAGTAGTTTCATAGTTTGAGGTCCTAGATTTAAGTCTTTAATCCATTTTGATTTGATTTTTGTGTATGGCAAGAGATAGGGGTCTAGTTTCATTTTTCTGCATATAGATGTCTAGTTTTCTCAGCACCATTTATTGATGAGACTGTACTTTCCCCAATGTGTGTACTTGGCGCCTTTGTAAAAATGAGTTCACTATAAATGTATGGATTTATCTCTGGGTTCTCTATTCTGTTCCACTGATCTATTTATCTATTTTTGTGCTAATACCATGCCATTTTAGTTACTATAGCTCTATAGTGTAATTTAAAAGAAGGGCTTTTTGACCTTAAGGATAATGCCCTTCAGAAGCTATGTTTTTTGAGATTGAATAGTCCTTTCAAATCTAAAAAAAAAAAAAAAAAATTTGCTCCATTACTGCCAGGATGACATATGGTTCTTGCTGCTGTTGGTATGACAGCCCCCTCCTTCTTTTTAGTCTCTAGTCATCTGGGGCTAGGGGATAAGCCAAGTCTTTGGTGTTGTGGGCTCAAGGATTCTCCTAGCAGCTGTGGTCACAGTTCGGTGCAGAGATGTTTCGGCAGCTATTTGGGCTGCTCATTGTCTCCCCCACTTTTTTTTTCTTATTCTCTAGTTCTTAGCCAAACACTAGATAAAATTGCCTTCAGAGAAGTACTACAGTTTCTCATGAAACGTAATCACATTGATCACAGAGTAGTAGCGGAACTCTTTCATATAGATATGTTTCATATAGCTACGAATATAAAATTTTTTTTTTTTTAGAATAAAAAATGAAAGAGAGAAAGGAAGAGGAAGAGATTTTAGAAAAAGAGAGAAAAAGAAAAAGAAACAGCAAAAGAAAGAAAAAATAAAAGAGAAAGAGGAAGAGATTTTAGAAAAAGAGAGAAAAGGAGAAAGAAAGAAACTGCAAAAGAAAGAAAAAAATGAAAGAGAAAGAAAGAGGAAGAGATTTTAGAAAAAGAG